>CAUYUJ010010004.1:0-30899 GCA_963575745.1 Prorocentrum cordatum
GAGGAGGAGGAGGAGGAGGAGAAGGATGAGGAGGACGAGGAGGACGACGAGGAGGGGGGAAGGCTTCTTAGAAGGATTTTTTCCCACGAGCACCCACCAGCAAGGAGGCTGCTTCTTCGCAGGCGCGCTGGCCCTGCATCTGTAGACGAGGCCCGCGCCTTCTGATCAGCAGCCTCCTTCTGAGAAGCCTTCCCCCCTCTCCGTTGCCCCACGGTGCGCGCGGCCGGCTCTTGGAGGCTGTTGGGGTGGTCGTGGGACGTCTGGCCGGGTCCTCGGGCCATCTTGGCGCCGTGTTGGCCGCCTCGGGCGCTACGGGCCCTCTGAACATTGTCGAAGGCGCCTGCGGCGACTCACCGCCGCCCCCTGCCCCCTGAAGTCGCCCATGTGGCCGAGCGTTGTGGCAAGAGCTCTGCCAAGCTATCGGGCCATGTGTTCCCCCAACCGTTGTCGAAAACCGTTGGGGAACACTTGGGGGAGGATGGCGGGGAAGATCAGGAGAAGGAGGATGAGGAGGAGGAGGAGAAGGAGGAGGAGACGGAGGAGGAGAAGGAGTAGGAGTAGGAGTAGGAGTAGGAGTAGGAGTAGGAGTAGGAGTAGGAGTAGGAGTAGGAGTAGGGGTAGCAGTAGGAGTAGGAGGAGGAGGAGGAGGAGGAGGAGGAGGAGGAGGAGGAGGAGGAGGAAGAAGAAGAGGAGGAGGAGGAGGAGGAGGAGGAGTAGGATAGGAGGAGGAGGGGGCATCTTGGGAGCCTCTGGGGGAGCTTCCTGGGAGCCTCTTGGAGGCATCTCGGGGGCCTCCTTGGGTCTCTCGGGGGCCTTTGGGCCCCTCTTCTCGGGTGCCTCTTCGGCCGTCTCAGGGAATTCCTGGCCCGTCTGACGCCGTCGGAAGCCTTCTTCGGGCCTCTCTGGGCCCTGGGCCGACTTGGAACCCTCTTGGGGTGCTCCAGGGCCGTCTTGGAGGCCATCTGGGGCGTCGTGGAGGCCTTTTGGGCCGTCTTAGGGCCCTTTCGGGGCCGTCTTGGGGGCCTCTTGGGCCGATCTGGGGCCATCCGGAAGGTCTTTCGGGCGGCCTTTCGGGGCTCTTGGGCCGTCTCGGGCCGTCGGGAGGCCGAACAGAAACACATGCTCAAACCCTTCAAAACCAATCTTAGAGCCATCTTGGGTTGTCTTGGTGGGCTCCTGGCCCGTCTGACGCCGTCGGCCGTCTTGGAGCCTCCCTGGGCCGACTTGGAACCCTCTGGGGGTGCTCCAGGGCCGTCTTAGAGACCATCTTGGACGTCTTGGAGGTCTCTAGGGCCGTCTTGGGCCAGTCTGGGGCCATCCTGGAGGCATTTCGGGTGGTCTTTCGGGGCTCTTGGGTCGTCTCGGGCCGTCGGAAGGCCGAAAAGAAGCAAGTGCCCAAACCCTTCAAAAACCTAATCAATGATTTTGGCCTCTTCGGGCTTTCCTGGAGGCCCTCTTGGAGGCCTCCTGTTCCGTCTTGGAGACCTCTTGGGGGTCTCTTGGGCCATCTTGAGCCATCTTCAAACCATCGTGGGCTGTCTTGGTGGGCTCCTGGCCCGTCTGACGCCGTCAGAAGCTGTCTTGGGGCACCACTGGGCCGACTGGAGACCCTCTTGGGTGCTCCAGGGCCGTCTTGGAGGCCATCCTGGGCGTCTTGGAGGCCTCTTGGGCCGTCTTTGGACCCTGGGGCGGTCTTGGGGGCCTCTTGGGCCGTTCTGGGGCCATCTTGGAGGCCTCTTGGGCGATTTTGGGGCGATTTTCGGAGGCTCTTGGGCCGCCTCGGGCCGTCAGAAGGCCGAAAAGAAGCCAATGCCATAATCCTTCAAAAACCTAAGGAACATCAATGAGTGTGGCCTCTTCGGGCCTTCCTGGAGGTCCCCTCGGATGCCTCTTGGGAGGCCTTTGGGGCCGTCCTGGTGGCTTCCTGGGCTGACTTGGAGGCATCTTGGACCCTCTTGGGCCGTCTTGGAGGCCATCTTGGACCGTCGTAGGCGGACTTGGAGGCCATCTTGGCCACTTGGGGCCATCTTGGGCGTCTGAGAGGCATCCAAGAGTCCATTTGGAGGCCATATTGGGCCACCTTAGCCGTCTTGGAGGCATCCTGGGAGTCCATGTGGGGCCGTCTTGGGCGTTAGAGGCATTGACATAATGTGCAGTCTGCGGTCCCTTCCGGGTGGCAGGCGTGTTCAGCCGAAGCCCCAGGGGGAACCAAACCCGTTCGCGCTCCCCGTCTTGAGGCCCTCCTGGAGCCCTCTTGGGCGATCTTGGGCGCCTCTTGGGCCGCTTGGGGGCCCTCTCGGGCCGTCTCGGAGGCCCTCTTAGGAACTTCTCGGGGGCCGTCTTGGGCCGTCTTGGGGCGGGTCCTCAGGGGCCTCTTGGGGGCCTCGTGGGCTGTCTTGGGGCGGCCTTGGGGGCCTCTGGGGCCATCTTGGAGCGTCGGAAGCCCGAAAGCGCGAGAAACATCGAACTTGGAGCGCTCTTGGGGCTTCTTTGGGGCCTCTTGGGACGTCTCGGGGCCATCTTGGGTGTCTTAGAGAGCTCTTGGGCTGTCTTGGAGGCCTCTTGGACCTTCTTCGGCGCTTTCTGGGGCCCTCTTGGCCCGTCTTGGGGCCTTCTGGCCTTTGGAAAAGTCATGCGAGGCAGCCCAAGAACTCGCGGGCACGTCCAGGAAATTTGAGACTTCGGGGCCCCAGCCCCCCGGCCCTTAGCATACAGAGGGGGCGCGCATCAAGAAACCATTTGCTTTTCGTCAGGGTGTCCTGGGTTTCTTTGTTCCGCGCGCTGCGCGGTGACTTCCCGCAGCCGTTGAAAGAGCTGCTGCGTTCACGGTGCTCCAGGTTTCCCCTCCGGTGCACCTCGCGCGCGGGTTTTCAGGGTTGGGTTTCTTGTAAGCGTTTCTTGTAGCTGCGCCCGCGCTTTACTACGTATACGACCACCCTTCGGGTGATAAGGAGGTTCGGGGGGGGGAGGAACCAACGTCTCACTCGATCGGTCTCACTATCGATCTCACTATCGATCTCACTATCGGTCTCGCTCGATCGATCTCACTCGATCGATCTCACAATCGATCTCAGTCGATCTATTTCATTCGATCAATCTCACAATCGATCTGATTATCGATCTCACAATCGATCTCACTACCGATCTCACTATCCATCTCACAGTCGGTCTCACTATCGATCTGACTATCGATATCACAATCGATCTCACAATCAACGTCATCATCATCATCACCAGCATCATCGTCATCAACGTCGTCATCATCATCATCATCATCAACATCATCGGGACACCATCATCACCATCACCTCATCACCATCATCATCAACATCATCATCGTCATCACCATCATCATCATCATCATCGGGGCACCATCATCGTCACCATCATCATCAACATCATCATCGGGACACCATCATCATCATCGGAACACTACCATCATCATCGTCACCTCATCATCATGAACAACATCAACATCAGCATCATCGGCACACCATCATCATCATCAGCAACATCATCATCATCATCAACATCATCATCATCGGGACACCATCATCATCGTCAACACCATCATCATCACCATCATCATCATCGGGACACACTCATCATGATCATCATCATCGGACCACCATCATCATCACCATCATCATCACCTCATCATCATCATCATCAACATCATCATCATCGGGACACCATCGTCATCATCATCAGCATCATTACCATCGGGACACCATCATCATCACCATCATCATCAACAGCATCATCATCAACCTCATCATTATCATCGGGACACCAACATCTTCATCTCATGTCATCTCATCATCATCATCAACATCATGATCATCAACATAATCATCATCATCGGGACACCATCATCATCAACAACAACAACGTCATCATCATCATCATCATCATCACCGGGACACCATCATCACCACCATCACCATCATCATCAACATCGTCAACATCATCATCATAATCATCATCGGGGCACCATCATCATCGGGACACCATCATCATCACCACCATCATCATCATCACCATCATCATCATCGACGTCATCATCATCATCATCATTATCATCATCACCATCATCATTATCATCATCATCATCATCTTCATCATCATCATCATCATCATCACCATCATCATCATCATCATCATCATCATCATCATCATCATCATCATCGGGACACCGACGGGACACCGGCGGGACACCGGCGGGACACCGCGCGCCAGCGGCCCCCTGTCAGGAATCATTTGGTCCGGCCGCGCATCAGCCGGAGGCGGGACACCGCGGCGGGACACTGCGCGCCACCGGCCCTTGGTCAGGAATCATTTGGTCCGGCCGCGCCTCAGCCGGAGGCGGGACACCGGCGGGACACCGCGCGCCACCGGCTCCCGGTCAGGAATCATTTGGTCCGGCCGCGCTTCAGCCGGAGGAGACTTTCTTCTCGCCCGCCCACGCAGCTTCGCCTCGCCCGCACGCACGGCACGCACGAACACGGAACCGAAACCGATTTCCCGGAAGGGGGGCTCTCCGTTCCATTTCGATCTCACCCCCTCACCTCCGATAATCCCAGAATTCCGAGCACAGAGAGCAAATGACACAGGAGAGCCTGGAGAAAATTCCACTTCGCCCCGCGCGGCACGGTGCCGGATCCTGACACCACAGGCAAAAACAACGCCCGACCAGCCATACTGGCTGTCTTGCTTCGGGCACCCAAGGGCCCTGCTGGAGGCTCTCTTGATGCCCCCCTGGGGGTTCTCGAGGCTCCTTGGGGTCTTCTGGAAATGTCCCTTTCTGAGCAAGCCGCTGGGCGCGCCACCCGTGGCGTCATGGAGATGTCCCATAGCTCGTCCTCGGGATCCTTTCGGGTAGGCCGTGGGGGGCCGCCTTGGGCCATGGGGTCCGGACCATGTTGGGCCCGTTCGTGCAGAGTGCCAGGGGGCAACGCGGCCAGGGTGGGACGCGGCGAACCCAGACCTCCTCGCGCTGTTAAAAAGTCACGACGGGAGGTTTTTCGCTATTCTCGGCCTCCGGGGGCCCTTCCTGGGCCCTTCCTGGGCCTCGCGGCCGTCAAAAAACGGCTCGGGATAAGAAACCGGTCCTGGGGAAGGGGTCCAGACCTCTGGGGGTCGACGTCGTTCGGGGGCCCCCAAACGTGGTAGTGCCCACACCGTGCGGTGAGTTGGTGGGGATTCGGGGTCACCGCACGGTTTTGGGACTCGGGTCGTTTTCCGAGGACGTCTCGGGCGACAGGGGCTTTTAGGGTCCCAAAGCCGTGCGTTGACGGACCGTGCGGTCAGGTCTCTTGGGGTTCCGAGGTCACCACACGGTCTGTCACTGCACCGTTTCGGAACTCCAAAGTTGTGAACAAATCGCAGCGTCGGAGGTCTGGAGGAGGAGGAGGAGGAGGAGGAGGAGGAGGAGGAGGAGCAGGAGCAGGAGGAGCAGGAGCAGGAGGAGGAGGAGGAGAAAGAAGAGGAGTGGAGGAGGAGGAGGAGGAGGAGGAGGACGAGAAGGAAGAGGAGGTGGAGGAGGAGGTGGAGGAGGAGGAGGAGGAGGTAAGCAGGTGGTCAGCGACAGAAGCCCGTCTAGACTGCCAACTGGCGCTCCAGCACGCCGCAAAGCTGCCGTGCCGTGCTGGCACGGCGGCGGGTTTTGTCTACGTACCCATGGACTTCAAGAGCAAGGCGTGCATGTAGTGGAACGAAAAATTACCCAGAGATCCGACGCATTGAACAAATCAAGACGGACGTTTTTCGCAGTTTTCGGTCTCTAGGGGCCCTCGCCGGGCCTCGGGACCGTCAAAAAACGACTCAGGATGTCAAACCGGTCCTGGGGAATGGGTCGAGACTTCCGGGGGGCCCTCATTGAAAAAATCACAACATCGGATCTCAGGGGACATAGACATAAAGACTTGGAGGTCCGCGCGGATTTCTTGGATCCGCGCTGGACCCCCCTCCCTGGCGCGAGCGCGCCGGGGGCGGCGCCGGAGGCGCCGCCAGGGCGGTCCAGCGCCGATCCGAGAAATCCGCGCGGACCTCCGAGTCTCTACGTTTATGTCATTGTTCGTTCCCCTGTGCATGGGCTACTGCTTCGTGAACCTGGTCGACGGGGCGCGGGCGCGGCACCTGATCGAGAAGTTCGACGGTCAGCACTGCTGGGGCGTCGACGCGGCGTCCCCGAAGGTCTGCGCGGCATCCCTGGCCCGGACGCAGGGCCTGGCGGCGAACGTCCACCGCTACCAGAACAGCCCCGTGATGGGCCACGGGGTCCCGGAGTGCTTCAAGCCCGCGGTGCCGGGGCGTTGCGCAATCGGGGGGCGATGATGTCTAAACCCTGAGATCCGACGCTCCCCAAAAATTGAAGCAGGCGGATTTGGGCCGTTCTCGGCCTCCAGGGGCCCTCGCCGGGCCTCGGGAGCGTCAAAAAACGATTCAGGACGAAAAACGGGCCCCGGGGAAGAGGTCGGGACCTCCGGGGTCCACGCTCCAACAAAAATTGGAGCAGCGGATGTCTGGGATCGGGGGGCGATGATGTCTAAGTGCGCTGTTGCCCAGACCCCCGACGTCGTGACTTTGTCACAGCGTCGCCCCCCATTTGAAGTCTGGACCCTTTCCCCAGGACTGGTTTTTCATCCTGAGCCGTTCTCTGACGGCCCCGAGGCCCAGGGAGGGCCCCCAGAGGCCGGAACCAGCGAAAAACCTCCCGTCGCGTGCTGTTCACCGCGCGAGGGGGTCTGGGCACACGTAACACGAGAGGCGCGTTTTCTGCCTTTTGTGCCCACTAGGGCCCCGAGGCCCGGCGAGGATCTCCAGAGGGCGAGAATAGCGAAAAGCCTCCCGTCGTGATTTTTCCACGACGCGAGGGGGCCTGGGACTGGAGCCCCATCCTCTGCGTTCCCACGCCACCGCCCTCTATGGGGGCGCACTATGCGAAGAGAGGCGCACTTTCTGCCTCCTGTGCCCGCTAGAGGGGCCCCCCCCTGGGGCCCCACGCGGGGCCCGAGCGAGGCGCGCTTCCGGGCCTCCGACGTTCTGCCATTTTTGCTCACAGCGTCCTCCTCCTCCTCCTCCTCCTCCTCCTCCTCCTCCTCCTCCCTCCTCCCTCCTCCCTCCTCCTCCCTCCTCCCTCCTCCTCCTCCTCCTCCTCCTCCTCCTCCTCCTCCTCCCTCCTCCCTCCCTCCTCCCTCCTCCCTCCTCCCTCCTCCCTCCTCGACACCCTCTTTCCCCGGGACCGGCTGTGCATCCCGAGTCGTTCTTGGGGGGCCCCCGCGGCCCGGGAAGGTCGCTCGGACGTGTGCATTCTTCTCTCGGCGGGGGCCATCGAGGAGCATCGTGGGGTCACCTGTACGAAAAAATACACGCACGAAATCGAAGAATGCACAGGGAATAGACGTCCGAGCGATGGCGAGACGGTGGGGGCGTTGGTTAACGAATGCGCCCATGAGGCTGCAGGCTCTGGAGGGCTCCTCATCTGATGAGGGCGGTGGTGATATTATCATGGCCGAGCCTCGAGGGGACTTCTACCGGCCTCCAGGCCCCGGACTCCTCATCTGAGGCTTCCTTATCCAGTGCCCCCACCGTAGCAAAAAGCCGCCTCCCTTCGCGATTTTTACCACGACGCGGGGAGGTCTGGGATTTCCCCCCCCCCTCGCCCCCTATCGCCCCCTTCCCCCCCCCTCCACGGAGCAGCGCCCGAGGTGTTCGCTGGCATGCAGCAGGTGCCCTTCCCCGGGCCGACCAAGAAGCTGCCCCCGGTCCTGCGGCGAGTGGCCCCGCAGCAGTAGTGGGGGGGACGGGAGGGAGGAGGAGGAGGAGGAGGAGGAGGAGGAGGAGGAGGAGGAGGAGGGAGAATCTGAAGGAACCCAAAGAGGAGTCCTCAGCAATGGGGCGGCCCTCTCGGCGGCCTGCCCGCCCGATTCCCGAGGATTCCTTTTTGGGGTTCCTTGAGATTCCTACAGCCTCAGAAGCATGGAGGGACCCTGGGAGAGGTCCAGTGGCCGATGAGCGGATCCCCATCCCCAGACGGAAAGTCTTTCGCTCTATTTTCGGCCTCCGGGGGCCCTTACTGGCCTCGGGATCCCGTCGAAAAACGATTCAGGCTGAAAAGCCGGTCCACCCTGACTCCAGATCCGCCCTACGTTGGCTTTTTTTCCTACTTAAAATTGCGTCGGAAATCCACCTAGAAGCCCCAAAAGTAGGGCGGAAAATTCTGCACCCAACATAAAGTAGGGCGGAAATCCGCAGAAGTAGGGCGGAAACAGCAACAGAAAAGTAGGGCGGAAATTGGCATCCGCGGGGCTTGAAAAGTAAGGCGGAAATCCCAGCCCTACTTACGAATTCCCCCAAAGTACGGCGGATACGGAGTCAGGGCAAGGGAAAAGGTCCAGAACTCCCCAAATTGCTTCAATTTTTTCGATGCGTGAGCCCCGGAGGTCCGGACCATTTCCCCAGGACCCGTTTCTCGTCCTGAGTCGTTTCTTGGCGCTCCCGAGGCCCGGCGGGGGCCCCCAAATCCCGCCGCTCCTATTTTTTGAGAGCGTCAAATCTCAAAGGGGAGGCGCTTTCGGGCCTCAGGACCGTCAGAAACGGGCCCGGGGTGAACATCTGCACCAGATGGAGCCCGGGAGAGGTCCGGGGGCCGATATGCCCAGACCCCCGTGGGTCGTTATTTTTTCGCAGCGCCGACCCCCAGAGGTCTCGATCCCTTCTTCGGGACCGGCTTCTGATCTTAAGTCGGGCCTGTCCCTCCTCAGGGGGAACATTCAAAAATAGTACAAGAATAGTCTGGGGACGATTTTTCGACCATGTTTGAGCTATGTTGGAGCATTTATTACTTAAATATTTTTGAGTTTTCGCCCAAAATTCCCCTGTAGGGGGACAGGCCCGACCTAATTCTTATCCCGAGCCGTTTTGTGACGCGCCCGAGGCCCGGGAAGGGCCCCCGGAGGCCGAGCAGAGCGAAAAACCTCCCGTCGTGATCCGTAAGGACTTCGCCCCCTGCCGCCGGCCCCCTCTCTCGGAGAATGGGCCATGGAAGAGCTAAGTCATGAGGCCTTGGCGCTGTTGTGAAGCAGTATCGAAACTTCATGCGAAGCCGAACGCAATCAGCAAAACCAACTGATCATAAGAGGGGTTACCACACCTGGCGATTGGTAAGACGTGTATGGTGTACGGGCTTGGTTACCACACCTTGCGATTAAAGGGCCGAGGGAGTCCTCGCAGTTTGGGTTACCACGCCTTGCGATGGATGTGCGTGATGGGTTCGAATTTCAGAAATGTGGCAAATCCCTTGTGTTTTTGGACCCTGACCCCGCGGATCTGCGTGAGGGGTGGCACCGAATTTCAGAAATGTGGCAAATCCCCTGTGTTTTTGGACCCTGACCCCGCGGATCTGCGTGAGGGGTGGCACCGAATTTCAGAAATGTGGCAAATCTCATGTGTTTTTGGACCCTGACCCCGCGGATCTGCGTGAGGGGTGGCACCGAATTTCAGAAATGTGGCAAATCCCATGTGTTTTTGGACCCTGACCCCGCGGATCTGCGTGAGGGGTGGCACCGAATTTCAGAAATGTGGCAAATCCCATGTGTTTTTGGACCCTGACCCCGCGGATCTGCGTGAGGGGTGGCACCGAATTTCAGAAATGTGGCAAATCCCCTGTGTTTTTGGACCCTGACCCCGCGGATCTGCGTGAGGGGTGGCACCGAATTTCAGAAATGTGGCAAATCCCGTGTGTTTTTGGACCCTGACCCCGCGGATCTGCGTGAGGGGTGTCGATTTCGAGCCCCCCCAGCAATTCAGACAACGCGCCCAGGGGGTGCTAAAAATCCCGTTTGGGCCTCCCCCCCCCTCGCGCGGTCAATCAACTAGTTACAGTAACCAGCAAGAAGTCAACTAGTTACAGTAACCAGCAAGAAGCAGAACTGTAACACTGGAAACTACAAACTACAACTGGCACAGGAAACTGCGAATCACGCGCCTCGCAGCCTGGTGGCCCCACAAGGGGGCTGGCGGATCTTTTTTTGTCGCGACGCGAGGAGGTCTGGGTATAGAGTGGATTTGGTCCCATCCCCAGACCCCCCCGCGTTGTGGAAACAAAATCACGACGGCAAGTTTTTCGCTCTATTTTCGGCCTCCGGGAGTCCTTCCCGAGCCTCGGGACCCCGTGGAAAAACTATTCAGGCTGAAAAGCCGGTCCCGGGGAAAGGATCCAGACCTTTAGGGGCCGATTACAAGTAACTCAGGCCTCCTCGCGCTCTGGAAAAAAATCACGACGGGAGGTTTTTCGCTCTGCTCGGCCGCCAGGGGCCCTTCCCGGGCCTCGGGCGCGACAAAAAACGGCTCGAGATAAGAATTAGGTCGGGCATGTCCCCCTACAGGGGGATCTTGGGCGAAAACTCAAAAATATTTAATAAATGCTCCAACATGGCTCAAACATGGTCGAAAAATCGTCCCCAGACTATGTTTTGTTGATATAAGAAAAAGAAAACAACTATTTTTGAATATTCCCCCTGTAGAGGTCGAGACCTCTGGGGGTCGGCGCTGCGAAAAAAGCACGCACCGCGGGAGTCTGGGAATGGGGGGGGGGCGCGCGAGGGCTGCAGCGAAGGGGCGTGTGCTGCTGTGTGTTGTTTGGACAGTCGTTCTTGCGCGACCCAATGTTTTTGAAGGGCTCGGGCGACTCAATTGGTTTGGACAGTTGTTATGTTTTTTGAAGGGCTCTGAAGGCTTGTGCTGTTGTGTGTTGTTTGGACTGTCGTTCCTGAACTCTCTGCGAAGCCCAATGCTCTTGAAGGGCTTGGGCATGCGCGCGCGACGACGCGCGCGCGCGTGCACTTCGTTCTGTCTGGCTTATGGAGAACCTATGCTTTGTGATGAACGAGTGCGCGCGCACAGTTGTTTTGCAAAGGGATGGCGGGGGCGAGCCATACCGGCCCGGCTGTGATGGTATGAGTTCATATTTCGGATGGACGATGGGGCAGAGGCGTATGTAGATTGCAATACGAAAAGGGGGTGGATAACCCCGGGGTGGGTTGGAGGTAGATCCGAATTCTGTTTAAGAACTTGGCATCGCTCGGACGTGTGCATTTTTCCTTCGGCGAGGACCATCGAGGAGCATCCTTGATCATTTGGCGAAAAAACCCATACACGAAACCGAAAAAAACACAGGGAATGGACGTCTGAGCGATGGCCAGAGAAAGGAGAATCGATGTTGGGCAACAGATGTGGCCCAAGCGGCGGGCGGCGACGAGGCGGCGGCGGCGACCACGAGACGGCGGACCCAGCACTGGAGCCCAGGCGACGGCCAGCGACGAGGCGGCGAAGGGGATCGAGGTCAGCCACAAAGCGGCGGGTCAGGCACTGAAGTCAAGTTCCTCGGGGGGGGGGAAACAAGAAGAACCCCCCGTTCCTCAGACAAGAAAGGAGGAACCCTAAGTGCAAGTATTGTCTGGGGACTGATGTCTATGCGCACGTATATAAAAATGAAACATAGACATCTGAACACAAGTATACATATACATAGATGTACGGTATAGGTCGGAGTTCTAGGAGGTTCGCCCTGCTCGCTCCCCGACCTGTTGTGTTTTGTGCTCAGAGTTCCATCGGAGATGCGGCGCGAACTCACAGACCCCCGACGCCGTGATTTTTGTCACGGCGTCGACCCCCAGAGGTCTGGACCCCTTCCCCGGGGCCGGTTGTTCATCCCGAGTCGTTTTCTGACGGCCCCGAGGCCCAGCCGTCGCGTGTTGTTCACCACGCGAGGGGGTCTGGGTACACGTAACATGAGAGGCGCGTTTTCTGCCTTTTGTGCCCTCTAGGGCCCCGAGGCCCGGCGAGGATCTCCAGAGGGCGAGAATAGCGAAAAGCCTCCGTCGCGAGCCTCCGGCCCCACGCGTTTCAGCCCCACCATCTCGCGGTCTCTTCCGGTTGTTGTGGATGTTGGCGACACGGTGCCTTTGCCGTGGACGCCCTCGGCCGGAGGCCGAGAAAGTAGTTAGAGGTGTAGAAAATGCCGGCCAGACGTCGCCTTAAGCCACATCTGGCCGGAGGCAGAAGAAGTGGTGAAGGACCACAGCCAAAAAGTGTCGCCAATTCAGCCTAACCAGCTCGCTTCCGAGTCCGGCGGGGAGAGGGAGGGGAGGAGGTGGGACGAGGCCGGCGCCGAGACCTCTCCGGTAAGGACTCCACCCTCCGCCGGGAGCGGCGGCCGGGCGTCGGGGAAGCGGGAGAGAGCTCCCGCGTTCGGCTCTGCAGCGTGCAAGGCGCCGCACCACACACCACCGCACCACCAACCCGGGGAAGGGGTGGGGGATGATCGTCATCGGAGTCTTGGTCGTCAAGATGGCCGTCTGGAGCCTCGCCGCGCCCCCCACCGCCGCGTCCACCTGAGCCGGGTCAGGAGGGGGGCGAGGAGGAGGTGGCGCCCGTCGCCGCTTCGACGGCGGAGCGCTGCCGGCAGCCGCCGGTCGCCTAGCCGCCTGTCCGCGCGGGGCCGGAGCAGTCACGAAGTCCCCGGTAAACGCCTCCACCTGAGCTGGTTCAGGAGGAGGAGGGGGAGGAGGAGGAGGAGCGGGCCGCCGCTTCGAGGGCGGAGTGTTGCCTGGGCCAGCAGCAGCCGGCCGCCGCGCCGCCGGCCCCGCAGGGGCCGGAGCCGAGCCAGAGTCCCAGGGCAAAGCCTCCAGGATGCGGATCCCGAGCTTGCACGACATGACCTGAAGCCGGGACCTGTCCTGAGTAGTGGGGCCAGCGATCGTAGTGATCCAGCCCGTCTTGGCCGTGACCCTGGGCTGGGCAGCCCACCAGGCCTCATCGACCCCATAGGTTCGCCCGAGGGCGACGCGATCGGGCCGAAAGCGGGGGCACTCGGCCCAGAAGTGCCGGGCGGACGCGGCGGGGTGCTCGCAGAACGGGCAGGGGGCCTCAGCGTGGGCCCGTCGAGTAGGGGTCCGAGCGGCGCTGCCGCGCCAGACCGACAGCAGACAAAGCTCGTCCTTAGTAAGGCCCTCGCGCCACTGGCTCCACGGGGCATTAGAGGACACCTCGATGTCGACGTCCGCCATGCCCTCCTCGTCGTGGCGGGGCCTCTGGGGGCGCACCTGCAGAAGCTAGGCACGGGCGCAGACCCGGAGGACGTGCTGCCCGCTGGGCGACGAGGCGTCGAAGTAGGGCGGGAGGCCAGAGGAGGCCACGGCCCCAGCCACGGCGGCCGCCGCCCAGGGGTCGAGAGCGGGCCCGGCGCGGACCCAGACGGGCAGCAGCCCGGGCGACTCGGGGTGGGACACCAGCCCGAAAGTGGCCGCGTGGTGGGCCACGCACGACCGCCAGAGGGGCGACCGAGGGAAGCGGGCGGCCTGGCGGACAGCCTGGAGTGAGGTGCCGAAGACGGGGTGGAGCCCGAGGCGCTCGGCCCACCAGCGCCGTTGGTCCCACCAGGTGCAGCGGGTGCGGGCCACACACCAGAAAGTGAGCTTGACAAGGGAGGCGGGGGGGCACTCCACGAAGGGGGCGGCCCAACGGTACTTCGAGGCCACAGGTGAGGGCGCGGTGAGGGCGCGGATGCCAGTGCTCCCGGGGATGTGCAACAGCTTGCGATTGCAGTCCTCGATGACCCCCCATCCGTCGCGAGGGCCCGGGACGGGAGGGGAGGCGAGGTGGCTCCCAGGGCACGCCCGGATGCCCAGGTGCTCCGCGTCCTCGTCGTCCTCCCAGAGCTGCCGCTTGCCGGTGTGTTCGGTGAGCCCGAGGCGGCCGTCGAGAGCAGTCGCGACAGTCGTGACCTCAAGGGCCGCGGGGCGGGCGCCAGTGTGGGCGCACTTGAGGCTCCTGTCGTCGACGTAGGACCAGGACCCGACCTCGGCACGGGCGTGCATAGCATAGTGCCAGGGAAGCAAAACGGCCCCCAGGACCCGGCCCGAGCAGGGGCACCCAGCAGGGATGCCGGCAGTGGGGTGGAGGGCCGGGGCCGTGACCCCGGAGACGCAGCAGATGCGGGGAGCGGCCCACGTGTGCCTGAGCCAGCGCACAACCTGAGGCGGGGCGCCCAAGTGAAGCAACGCCTCGGCGGCCACCGAGTGCGGCGACACCGAGTCGCAAGCCTTAGTGAGGTCGATTTCCAATCCACACCGCCCCGGCGCGGCCGCCCAGTCCGCGGTGGACCAGACGGCGCCCCGTTCGCCGAACGCCTCGGAAGGGGGGGGGGGGCAAGCTGGGCAGGAGGGCGGAGTGCCGCGACCTGAGCCACACAGGGGCCACCGCCACGGGCCGGGCGTCGTCCGAGCCTCGCTTCGGGACACCCGCAACCTTCACCGACGCCGCTCCGAGGGCCACGCGTCCTCCTCGCACAGGATGGCCTTAGTGAGGATCCCGTGGAGTTCAGGGACAAGCCAAGGCATGTGCTTCACCATGCCCTGGAGCTCGGCGCCCTGCTGAAAGCCTCCAGGGAGGGGGGAGCCCAAGAGCGGGGAGGGGAGGCGGCGGGAATGTCCTAGTCGCGGGCAGCGCCCGTTCAGTCTGGGCCAGCAGGCGGGTCGTCGGGCGGGTCGGCCACCGGCGGGTCACGGGCAAGACCGGCGGGCAGAACGACGGGCGGGTCGGCAGGCGGGTCGCCGGGGGCAGGCCCGGCGATCGACGGGCGGATCTTCAGGCGGATCGCCGGCGGGGGCAGGGGGCTCGGGGGAGGGCGTCCGCCACTTCGCCCACTCCGTACGCAAATCCGTGGCAGAGAAATTCGGGGCCGCGCGAGCGGGGCGCATCCGCCGGGCCGCCTGGGCGGCGGTGTCGGGACCCCAGGCGGCAAAGCGCCGCCGCCACGTCGCCACCGCGAGGTTGGACGTACTCCACCGAGGCCTCCTTAGCTGCCGCGGTCGTGAGGGTCGCCGCCGCCGCCGCGCCGAGAGTAGAAGGGGGGCGCTGCTCGGCAGGGAGGACCCCGTCGCCGACCGCCTGGGCCCACTGCCTCTGGAGCCGAGCAGGGAGGGAACCGAGGGCGCCAGCCCAGCGCGAGGCCGCCTCCACACGCCGATGCATCCGGTGCAGACGATGCGATTCCAGAGGGCGATGTGGCCGGAGGGCCCGTCGCGGTCCGCAGCGTGGGGTCGGGCCCCTTGCCGCGCTCACCCGGCCGGCTAATCTGAGCGATGCCCAGGGCCGCGGCCGTGCAGAAGGCGGCCTCGGCGCGCCGGTGCCACGTCGCCAGGGCCTTGGTCAGGCCGTCCGTGGGGGGGGGGGTCCGAGGGGGGCACCATTTCCCGAGCTGCGTCCGGCCGCGGCGACGAGGGGGGAGGGGCCGAAAGGCCCTCGTCGGTGGGGAAGTGGGAACCCCCGGAGGCCCCACTCCGAAGCAGCCGAGCCGAGGAGGAGACCCTCGTGGGCGCCCGAAGGATCCTGGAAGACGCCGCACGGCGGGTGCGCTCCTCAGGAGGAGGGGTCGGGGCGGGGAGGCCCAGCTCGAAAACCACCCCGAAATGGCTGGTCGGTGACATGGACAAGGGGGGGCGCATCCACCACCGCCCCCGAGCACCCCCCAAGCACACACCTGGTGGGAGCGATGGTGCCGGCCTCGGTGGTGGGCACAGCGTCGACGATCCTCCAGGGGGTCTGCACGTAATCGTCACGGCGCCAACTGAAATCCCCGACAACGACGCAGGGGGACCCCCCCCGAGTTTTTCGAAGCCGCGTCGGTGGTGGCGAGGAGCCAGTCGGGGTCGGAGCTGGCAGCCGGCCCATACGCGCAAGACACAGTGAGGGAACCGAACCGGCGAGTGCAAGATCGCCAGTCGCCCTGGGCCCGAACCGGCGCCCCCTTCCCCATGGACGGGCGCCAGAGCAGAGCGCGCCCCCCTTCCCGGAAAGGAAGGGGGGGGCCCAATCCCGGCGGGGGCCGGGCCGCCCGGCCTTCGGGGGAGGCGGGTCAGAAAGCTGGGCCCGCCAGCCGTGCCTGGCCAGGAGTCCGGGGATCCACCGGAGGCCGCCGGAGCCGCCCTGGCATGGGTGCCGAGTCTCCTGGAGAGCCACCACCTGGCATTCCTGCTCCGAGGCGCGAGCCAGCGCGGCCGCCAGGCGGTCGTAAGTCAACGACGTGACGTTAATCGAAAGGATCCGAACCTTGGTTCCGGAGGCAGTGGGGCCAGCGCCGCCGCGGAGGGAGGGGAGGGGAGGGGAGGGGGAAAGGGAGGGAGGAGGGGAGGGAGAGGAGGAGGGCAGGGGCAGGGCGAGGGGGAGGGAGGGCAGGGAGGCAGCAGCACCGGCAGCCAGGAGTCAAGAGCGGGCGGGCCCCCGGGTCCGCCCGCAGGCGAAGGCCTCAGCTCGTGCGGAGGCCCGCGCCAGAGCCCGAGCAGAGGCCCGCGCGGAAGGTATCGGGGTCAGCCCAGTACCTCTCCTGCTGCCGCTGCTTCAGCTGAGGGCGGTTCTTTGCATAGTACTCCTGGTTGTACCGTCGCTTCGCGGCAGGGCCCCGCGGTCAAGGAGCCTCCGGGCGCCTGTCGAGCTTGGCCCAGCGTTCGTCAAGCCCCCCCCGGCCGGCCGGGCCAGGCATGGGTTGCGCCGGAAGATGCGCAGATCAGCGACCCGAGGGCAGTTGCGGCAGGCGTACCGCCACGTCTGCGACCGGCCCGTGGGATGAACGAACGGGCAATCAGTGGCCGGGTCGCAAGCCGCCTCCCGGTCCGTCGGGGAGGGGCCCGCCAGCCAGGCGGCACGCTGCCGGGCGCACCGGTCCCGCTTCGTTTCCCCGCCCTCCAGGTTGGGACGGGTGGGCGCCGCGCTCCTGTACGCCGCCTTGTTGGCGGTCGGGGCCGGGGTGCCCTGGCACGACTCCCAGTGACGATCGGCCTTGCGGCGCACCCAGACCCCCGACGTCGTGATTTTTTCACGACGTCGACCCCCACAAGTCTGGACCCTTTCCCCTGGACCGGTTTTTCATCCCGAATCGTTTTTTGACGGTCCCGAGGCCCGGTAAGGGCCCCCGGAGGCCGAAAATAGCGAAAAACCTCCCGTCGTGAATTTTTCACGACGCGAGGGGGTCTGGGCAGACCAGTCTGGCCTTCTGGGGCCCAACCACGCGGGCATCGGAAGAGCTCGGCGGGGGCCTCGCGGGGCGGGGCCCCGAGACTATCGAGGGCAGCCAGGTCGCACCCAAGCGTGCCAGGGCCAGTCCGAGAGCCCACCGGGGGAGCCGCCGAACGGGCGAGCGAGCGCGCACCACCTTTTCCCGGAGGAGCGGGGGGAGGGATCGGACGACCCCTGGAATCCGAGGAGGCGCCCGCGCCGCCCGCGCCGTCTGCAGCAGCACGTCCGAGTCCTGGCGGGGAGGCAGAAGATGGGCGAGAGCCCCGGGCGCCGTCGCTGCCGCTGCCGCCGCCGCCGCCGCCGTCGCTGGCCCGCCGCCGAAGGCCGAGAGCGGGCCGGGCCGCCGAGGAGGTGATCGAGGGGCCCCCCCCTCCCGAAGACCACCCGCCCCCCTTGAGGGAGGCCGTCTCTTGACGCTGGTTGCGCTCGTGTGTCGCGGCGCCGTCGACTGACATGGCGGCCCCGGCGTCCGAGGCTGGCTGGCTGGCCGGCTTGTCCGCCCCGTTCTCCGGGGCAGGCGCGGAGCCCTCCCCAGACCTCCTCGCGTCGTGAAAAAATCACGACGGGAGGTTTTTCCCTATTTTCGGCCTCCGGGGGCCCTCGCCGGGCCTCGGGGCCGTCAAAAAACGACTCAGGACGAAGAACCGGTCCCGGGGAAAGGGTCCAGACCTCTGGGGGTCGACGTTGTGAAAAAATCACGACGTCGGGGGTCTGGGTTCGGAGTCGACCTCGATGGGCTCAGCCGGGGGGGAATTGCAGGCCACTTCCGGGCAGCTGGGGTGGGCGATAGTCGCGTGGGAGTCCCAGGACTCCGTGGGGGGGGGCCCTTCCCGGGCCTGGGCCGCAGCCACCGCTGACGTTCATCACGAAGCTTCAACCACGCGACGGGCACAGGAGAGCGCCCCGCCGCCGCGCTGGTCGGGCGCACGACACCGTGGCGCCACACCAAGACTCCCTCACAATTTACCAGGGCCCAGACGCGCAGCGTGTGGCCGAGATGGGAAGCAAGCGCCCGCAGGCACGTCACGTCACCGACGTCACCGAACGTCAGCACCTTAGCCGCCCGAGTCTCGACATCGATATCGTTCAGTCCGTGCTGGCCGCCTTGCTTGCGCAATTCGGCCGCAGTCCAAGCTCGCAGCCGCGCCTGCAGAGGGCCGCGCACGACAAGCAGTTTGGGGTCCACGTCCTTCTTGCCACCCAAGTGGTTGAGCGCGTGTGCGAGAGACGTGCACATGCAATCCCCCTCTCCCCCGCTTTCGGTCGCGTCGAAAAAGTCGGACCAGGGTGGGGCGCCAGCCGGGGCCCTCTGGGAAGCCTCAGGGGCCTTCGGGGCCCGCGGGAGAGCCGGGCCGTCGGTCTTCTGAGTGGGGGGAGCCTTCTCGGCCAAGACGCCCCAGCGAGCAGGCGCGGGGGCCTCGACAGGCTTCCGGCGCTGTTTGGAGACGGCCGCGGGGGCCACGGCGATGCCGGACGAAAACGCCACCCCCCCTCGCCAGGCCGAAATCTCGCCGGAAGGCGGCCAGGCCCAGAAAGTCGCACCCGTTTTGCCGCGCCCGGCAACGGAAGAGACATCGGTGGCACCTCGCTCGGAAGCCCACTTGGTGATGTCATCGAGAGCCCAAGGCGCCGGAACGCATGAAGCATGCCACCGGGGAGCGACCAAGGTCCCGGAGGAGGCAGAATCGGGGGGGGGGGGGGGCCAAGATCCCGAGATTCGAATGACCTCCCGGCCGGTAGACCAGGATGCCACCCGCGCCCTTGGCAACCGCCACCGCGGCGTCGAAGTACTCTGTCGGTCCTTGGGGTTCAGAGGCCAACCTGGGCTTGCGAGAGACCCAACAAAGGACCCGGCTTTCAGACTTGTCCCGATGAGGGGACACGAGCACCCCCCGGGGGCAGGGGAGCCGCAAGAAACGCGCTGAGGCCAGACCGCTTGATGGACAGGAGGGTAGTGGCCTCGTCGGAGTTCCGCTGCACGGAGGCTGTCTGAATGACCGCGCCGCGGGCCTCGGCCGAGAGCGTGGCCGAAGCTAAGACTGAGGGGGAGGCCGAAACCTGTTGATGGCAACACGGTGCCTATGCCGTAGACGCCCTCGGCCGGAGGCCGAGAAAGTAGTTGCAGGTGTAAAAGTTGCCAGCCAGACGTCGCCTTCCCTGGGGTCCCTGCGATCAGAAATTCTGATCGCCGACATCTTGTTGCGAAATGCTGATCGGCGTCTTTTCGTGCATGTTCTGATATTCTGCAGTTTTGCAGTTTTGTGTTGTGATCGGTGTTTCCGATGCGTCGGTTGAGCATCCTGCGGTTTGGTTGTTGCGTCGCGGGGAGTACTCCACCGCCCGTGGTGCTTGACGTACGCGCAGGCTCGGAAATCAACGAGCAACGTGCGCGATACCCAAACAAGCCTTACTTTTGTTGTTGCTGGTGCTGATGTTGCTCCTCCTTCTCCTCCTCTTCCTCCTCCTCCTCGTCCTCCTCCCCCTCCTCCGCCTCCTCCTCCGAGCTCCTTCTTCCTTCCTCCTCCTTCTTCCTTCCCCCTCCATTCTCCGTCCTCCCACTTCCTCTTTGGACGCAGCTGGGGGTCTGAACCGATTGGTGGGGCGACCGAGAATGTGCTAGGACAGGAGGGGGGGAGGGGGGGCGAACAAAATCGTGCTTCCCGTTGGCTTCAGCGCTGCAACCTTCAAACTCGTCGGAAGTGTTTTGAAGCCTCTTGGAGTTACTGTACTTGTTGGGTCCTCTTGGGGAATCTTGGGGGGCTGTCTCGGGGCCTCAGACGCCCCTTACGTAAGCACAAGGATCCGATGATTGAATCCTGCTCTCACCCCTGGACCCATCGGAATTGTCTTACTCTTTCGTGCCCATCGCCGCCTACGCAGGATCTTGAGTCAATAGCAAGAGAACGACGGCCCTCGATAAGGCGGAAGGGGCGCGAGCCTAAGAAAACAAATGGGGGAGGAGTTGCCGAAGTGTCTCACGTAAAACTTGCGAGGCCTCTGCCCGTTACTTTCTCCTCGCCGTCGTCGTCATCTCTCCCCCTTTATCATCCCCCACTCTCTCCCTTTCTCATCTCGTCCCCATTCTTCTCGCCGCCGTCCTCTCTCTCTCTCCTTCTCTCTCTCTCTCTCTGTCTCTCTATCTCTCTCTTTCTCTCTCTTCCTTTCTCATCTCTCTATCTCTCTCTGTCCATTCTCGGCTTCGCCTTCCACGCCCTCCATGGGTTTCTCTGGCTGCCTTCAGTGATGATCGCGGCTCTCGCCGTCATATCATCCCCCGCTTCCCTCCGTATCTCTTTCTCTGTCTCTCTCTCTCTCTCTTTCTCGCCTTGCCCCTCCTATCTCGCATCTCCCTACCATCACTGAGAATGAAGCTCAGCGGGGGGCTCGGGCACGCCGAGGACCGCGCAGGGGGGGGTCCGAGCGAGGCGTTCACATCGCATGTTCGGGTCGGCTGGCCACTTGGGGGGTCGAAAGGTCTACGCATAGACAATGGTATAGACAATGCCACAATCTCTCCCCTGTCGAACGGTCTACGCATAGACAATGGTGCATGCGCAGATTGCTACAGCAATGACGATCAAGATGATGGCGGCGATGCCCGTAGCAACGAAATGATTGCAACAGCTACGATGTGAGACAAGACAGCGACGACGATCATCTTTCTCTCTCACGGGCGGAAGCGCTTGCCACACGATTTCGGTTGCAACAGAATTCGCATTCGCAAGGGAACACCTGATCCGAATGTGTGATGACCGCAATTCTTGCACGAGGCTTTGAGCGTCTTATTGAGAGCCTCATCGGCCCAACACGGACATAACGAAGGGCTTCCAAACCATGACGTCCTATCAATCAGATGGAATATCACGTGGTGCTTCGGTTTGTGCACGTCGAACGGTGCCATCAACACAACGTGCATGTTGCAATGTGCAAATGGCCCCTGGGGGGCAGGATCTCTGGGAGCAAACTAGCGAGAGGGTTGGCACTCGTTGCGAAAGAGGGGGCAGATATAGTAGCAGGGGAAGCAGAGTGAGATAGCGGGGGCGGGGAGCAGGAGCAGGGGGGCGATGAAGGGGAGCGACAGCTCCAGGATTTAAGTTTCCCCGAGCGGTCCGTCCGAACAGATTCAGGGATGACCCATGCATGCAAATGCCAACTCCCAACCGAACTTTGCAAACGTTCCCCTGCGCGGAAGAGCCTCAACCAATCGGGCGAGATCCGTTTTTTTGAACGTGTTCAGCTCATCAAGCATAGACAACAACATTCCCCATGTTTCGGCACCTTTTGTTTTGCAAGCAGGGTCGGATCTTGTGCCCGCCATTGTTGATGTAAAATCGCTCACTTGGGTCAGTGCGGTTTCTGGATGAGACCGTCGTCTATGGGCGTACCACGTCATGGATCTGTTCCGAAGAGCCAGAATTGCAACGCGCACGTTTTCTTCATTGTCCCCCAAATCGCCGTAGACTGTACTATCTAATAGCATCCACAGACAGACAGTGCACCACCTGTTCATCACCCCCAAATGCATGGCGTGTAATTCGTCTATCGTGAGCGAGCGGAAAGGTGTTATCCCCAGGGCCTTGTCGAACAGCGCATTGCGGTGGCGAGTCTTTGTTTCCATTCCCGTGCGCCAGAAAACAGTTGGAATGCCTTCGGCTGAGATCCGCAGTAACTCCAACTGGCCAATGTCTGGGGCTGCCTTGGGGGCATCAGTCCGCGTCAGACAAGGGGGAGCAGCGATGAGAAGGACGAGAACGGGGTGCGACGATGAAGAGGAAGAGACACAGGAGGAGGAGGACCAGGAGGAGGAGGAGGAAGTGGCGGGGGGAGTCGGAGGAGCAGGAGGAGGAAAAGGCGGTCGAAGACGAAAAGAGAGAACAAGGCGGAGCAGACGCAGGACAATACGATAGAGGATAACGTAGAGGTTAAGGAAGAACATGAGGAGGAAGCGGCGTACGAAGAGGAGGAAGGCATGAGGGGAGGAGGTGGGGCATGGACGGGCGCATGAGTTTGATGCGTACGGGGGAAGAGGGGGGGGCTGCTGCGGAGGGGATGCGATTGGAGGGTGACGGATGGAGGGGGGAGGTGGGAGGCGGATCGATTCTGGTGGCTCGAGGAGGAGAGGACAGAGGAGGACGGAGGAGGAGGAGGAGGAGGAGGAGGAGGAGGAGGAGGAGGAGAGGAGGAGAGGAGGAGAGGAGGAGGGGGGAGGAACAGGGGGAGAAGAGGGAGGAGGAAGAGGATGAGGACAAGGCACAGGAGGAGGAGAGGGATGAGGAGGAGGAGGAGGAGAAGGATGGGGGGAGGCGACGGATGAGGAGAACGACAAGGATTGCTGCGCATCCCAAAGCACCTGTGACGGCTCCAGTATGTCTCCTGCCAGGAGGCCCAGGTCTGGGAGAGCATGCGCAAGAGCCTTTCCTTTAGCACCGTTCCCCCGCTTGTCGTAGCGCAAGACATCGCATATGCGCTTGCGAGTGGTCTCATCCCGAATTACCACGTGTATCTCACACCTATCACATGTTTTAAAATAGTCATCATCCTCGTTGCATGTCCAACGCAATGAATCATGTGAACTACCCAATGCAATAAAGAGGTTGCGTCCGTGCCCATTGCACGCAAAGCATGGCCTAAGAGCGTCGCTCCACTGAGGAAGCCCCAAGGTTGAACTGTGCTCGCTCCAATCGCCTTGGATGTACAGCACTGCGAATGTGGCCCTTGTCTGGCCAGCTAAAGTCCCCCTCTGCGCGTCGGACGCCCGCTAGTCCTCTTGGTCGCGCCTGTTCTCTGGATAGACGCCCGCGGCCAAAGCCCGCAACATCCAGACAAGCAGGGTAGACGCGGCGTGGTAACTGCACCAGCCTCTGCAACCGCATTGACACACGTGTTTCTTTCGTAGCACGCACCAGAGCCACCTTTGGTTTGTCAACGCAGTTCGGCCCCAAAACCCTATCACCGAGTCTGTATGCGAGTATGGAACGGCGTCGAGGTAAATCGCGAGGGCGCCAACATTTTCCCCATGGTTCGAAAGGACTACTGGATGTTGGTAATAACACGGTGGCATGCTCTTGTCGCGCAGGCGCTCTGCCAACCGAAACCTGCCCGATGAATCATGTTCCGTGCCTTCCCAAATTTGCTCGCGCAAGGGAATGCAAGGTCGATCCAGTTGCGACCGTGACAGGCCAGTCTTTGATCAGCCTGGCACTGTAGCTTCGTAGAGCTGAAAATTCTCAGCAGTGTGCCCCAATGCCTCTCTGAGTTTCCTGCTGTAGTGGCCCGTCTGAGAGCCAGGCCCCAATGCAAAAGGCTTGGCCTCCCCAACGCCTGCACGATACGCCCAATACATTATGATGCACATGTTTTTTGCAACTGAGGCGTCGACGCACGGCGCCCCCCAAGATCAATTCCACGAGTTCCGCTCCAGGCCCCGCACTGCGGTCGCAATAGGAACCGCCGTCGCTGTCGGAACCTTCGCCCCGCTGTAGATCATCGCCAGCTCGAGTGGACTCTCCGCCCGTAGACGGCGCGTAGAACTTGCCCCGAGAGCGGCTCCTCCTCCTCCTCCTCCTCCTCCTCCTCCCAATCCTCCTCCCCCCTCTCCTCCTCCCCCTCCTCCTCCTCCTCCTCCTCCCCCTCCCCCTCCTCCTCCTCCTCCTCCTCCGTCCTCCTCCTCCTCCTCCTCCTCCGCCCGTAGACGGCGCGTAGAACTTGCCCCGAGAGCGGCGCAGAGATTGCAATCAAGAAAATTGGCAAAAGTGGCGCCGCGAGCCGAAGCGGCTACGGAGGAGGAGGGGAAGAGGAGGAGGAGGAGGAGGAGGAGGAGGAGGCGGAGGAGGAGGAGGAGGAGGAGGAGGGGGATGTGGAGGAGGAGGCGGAGGAGGAGGAGGAGGAGGAGGAAGAGGAGGAGGAGGAGGAGGAGGAGGAGGAGGAGCAGGAGCAGGAGCAGGAGGAGGAGGAAGAGGAGGAGGAGGAGGAGGAGGAGGGGAAGAGGAGGAGGAGGAGGAGGCGGAGGGCCCCCGATTGCACCACTTGGAGGTTCGCCCCTTGGACGTTTGATCACCGTGACTGGCGGGGCACGGAGGGGGTTGCAAAGGGTTGACTGGGCAGCGGCGGGGAAACTAGCAGAGGGTTGACACGGAATATGTGGGCCTTCACTTCAGCGCAGACATCTCTCAGGATATTGAGTGTTATGCCAGGGCACGTCTCGGATCTGATTCAGCCGCGTCTCGCATCTCAGATTCCGCGCGCCCAGAGGGCCCCGCAGCGCGTTTGGTATTGTTTTGTTTTGTGGACATGTGTTCGTGGCTCTTTAGTTCGATGCCAGGGGGGGTGGGGTCCACGGCAAGGGGGACAGTGTACAGGAGACAGATAACGTGAACGATGATGAGGCCGATGTTGGATGACGATGCTGATGTTTTGACGCGCCCAGATGACGTCTGCCGCAAACTGCGGTGCGCCACGCCCCGCGTGGTCGAATGTAGCTAGCTAGTACTTGGCACCAAGTGCAGTCGAGGCAATCCCCCAGGGAAGTTGTTCACGTAAGAGGCCGTTGCTGGCCATGCCAGCAATCGCCGAGCTTGGCGAGCACAAGCTTCCAGCTCAACCTATTCAAGATCGCCGCTCGAGTTCGCGGCGCCACGCAGCAGTTGCGCCGACAAGGACGCTTTCCAGAGCGGCAGCGCTAAATTCAGCAATCTCGCGCCGGTTGCCCCCCCCCCCCCCCCGGAGAGAATTCCTGCACTGGCTGAAATTCGACACAAGTCCGAGACAAATTCGAGATCGATGTTTTTCCTCGAATTTACGGTTTACATATTGATTTCAAAGGAAATCGAAATTCGATACAAATTCGAGAAACGGAAATTCGAGAGAAATTCGAGATTTCGATTTCAGCCCATCTTCCAGGGGATCTCCAAAGATTTGGAGAATCGTAAGTCATTGTCCTCCAAGAGCAACAATTCGCCCTGCGCAAGCCTCTTCGGAAGAGCGGCGGAGGCGAAACGAAGGTGTGGGGGGAAGGACAGAAAGGCGACAACTTGAACATGCGATGGATTCGTTGCAGCAATCGTGGTTGAAACCATCTAGCCTCCTCCCACCCCTCTTCCCTTCTCCTCCTCGCCTCCTCCCTCTCCTCCTCCTTCTTTTCCTCTAAGTCGAACTCCTCCACCTTCTCCCTCTCCTTCTCCTCGTCCTCCTCCTCCTCCTCCCCCTCCTCCTCCTCCTCCTCCTCCTCCTCCCTCTCCTTGTCCGTATAATCCTTTTCCTGCGCTCCCCTCCTCTAGACTCCTTGCTAGCACTCGGAGCCGCCTGTCATGCGCAAGTTGCCTGTGCGCTCGCATGCGCACGAAGCAAAACACGACTAGCTCATTAGCTCGCTGTGGGAGCGCAGAAGACGCGCGCAGAACGAAGCTAGGTCCTCGACCCTGCTCTTCAAAGCGAGCATGGAGGACCACTCCACCAGGGGCCTATCGGAGGTGTACTTCTTCTTGAAGACCGCGATATCGGGCGACATCAGAAACTCGTTGTGCCAGGGGTTGAGGCCATCCTTGACGCTCTTCGCCAAGCTCTGGAGCTCCTGCTCGCGCGCGCCGCCCTTGGCGCAAGCCCACTCGGGCGACGCGACGATGGTCCCAGCGAGGTCGCTTGCTTGCGACGTGGCGCTCTGGCACATGGACTTGAACTTCGCCGCGCTGCGCGACATCTCCTGCAAGCGAGCCTTGTCAGGGGTCGTGACATCAGGGGTGTCATCAGCCCCAGTGGTCGCCCCAGCCCTCGCCCTAGCCTTGGCCTTGCCCTTGCCCTTAGCCGTAGCCTCAGCCTTAGGCTTAGCTGTTGCCTGCGGCGTAGCCGCAGCCTCAGGCTCCCCCTCGACCTTGGCCGCGGGTGCACCGCCTCCCTCCTCGCGGGCCTGATTGCCTGCGTCGGTGGAGTCGTCGAACTCGCCCTCGGTGTACTCCAACATCATATGGCTCCAGCACTGGTCGAACTCCTCCTCGAACTCGAACCGAAGGACGAGGAACTCGATGAGGCCCGACTGCGCGTGACGAATGCACTTGTTGGAGACGTTGGTCGCGCCGACGATCGCCGACGCACACTTCCACCCTCCGTGAGCAAGCACGATTGCCCCGAATGGCTTGTACTCTCCCTTCGCGCGGTCGATGCGCCCCCACGTCTTCGCGTGCACTTTCCCCTCCGTGAGTTTCTTGAACCGAAGCTTCGCCCAGTTGGCTCTGAACTTTGCGGCCTCATCTCGGTTGTGGATGCTGTGGTAGGAGTCGCCCTTGTCGGTGCCCTTCTTGTGTTCCGCACGGAACTGGGAAGCAAGGTGCGACTTGGGGTCCCATTCCCCCGTTGCCTCCATCTTCTGCAGCTCGTCCAGTTGCTTCCGAACTTTGGGGGGGGGGGGGCAGAGAGTCTAGCATGGTCTTCTCGTGCTTCGAATGCTTGTCAGCAAGCTTGCCGAACGCAACCTCCAATCCTTTAGTCGTCGCCTTGGTTATCGCTCCGCCGATCTGCTTTGCGAAGAAGTCGGCTGGACGATTTTGCTGAGCTGCCTCCGCCAAGGCTGCGTGCTCGGTGGCATTGCGCGGGGGGGCGACGCCGACTGGGCCAGCGGATCCCGACGAGATCGGCTCTTCGGCCCCAGGTTCACGGATGATCTTGCCCTCAGGGGTGCGATGCGTGTAGTTTTGTTGTTGGCTGTAGCTCAGGCCCATAATGGTGTCTGGGAAGGTGGTCTGATCGTGCGCCGTGCCATCAACTCTGGCAAACTTCGCGGGGGCGCCATCATTGGGGTCAGGCAACTCTCGGTTCACTTGCTGTGGAGTGATCGCCTGAGGCTCGGGCTCATCTGCCTTCGCCTCGCGCGGGGGAACGGGCGGCGCAGGCTCGGGTGGCGAGAAATCTCCTTGGAGCGACATCGGAGTCGCTTTGACACAACTGCTCGGACAAGAAAGCGACTCGACCCAAACGGTTTACGGCTTGATGATTGATAATGGTGTTGTTGCTGTCGGTGGTGATGACGGTGTTGATGTTGATGTTGCTGTCATTAGTTGATCTGTGTATTGGATGGTTGCTTGATGGCTATGCTATGTTATCCTGTGCTACGCTGTGCCCTGCTGTGTTGTGCAATGCAGGTGATATCTGTGCAAAGGCGTGCTGTCTGGATCTTCTCTGCTGCATTGTTCTTCGGGCACGAGGGTAACCGATGGGGCAGGGCGAGGCCGATGCGGGTGCTATTTTTTTTTTCCGAGGACAAGGCTAGCGTGGAGAGGTGTGTGATGCCTCCTCCTGCTCCTCCTCCTCATCATCATCCCCCCCCCTCATCCTTCTCTGCCTCCTCCTCATCCCCTTCCTGTCCCCCATCCGTTCTCTCTCCTCCTCTTCCTCTTCCTCCTCATCCTCCTCCTCCCCCTCCTCCTCCCCTTCCTCCTTCCCTTCCTTATCCTCATCTTCCTCATCATCCTCATCCTCGTCCTTCTCCTCCTCCGACGTCCTGCATCCCCTCGTCGTCCTCGCTCTTTTCTGGCATCCTCTCCGCTGCTCCGCTCTCACTTCTCTGGGTGCTGCAGGGGCGACGGCACGGGGCGCGCTGCGCCTCGCCTCCCAGCGGGCGGGCCGAGGTCACGGAGATGGTGACGTGGGCCTCGTAAGCGCTCCTAAGTCAGGCCTTGTCCCTGGGGCTCGCGCGCGACCCCCCCCCCCCCCATGCAACGTTCACGAACGGCCCAATCGGAAATCGGGGTTGTTATCTAAACCGTTTCCTGGAAGTGCCGACGGAAGCAACGGAGGGGGGTCACATTGGCATCGACAGCGGCCGCGTCAGCAGCAAGAGCAGGACGAGAAGACGCAGTGGACGTGGAGGAGGGGAGGGGATTGTGAATGAGGGCGTTGGGGGGGCAAGTTGGCGGAGGCAGTCGAGGGAGGCGGACGACGGATTCAGGAAAACAGAAAAAGGAAGCGGAGCAGGAGGGGTAGGAGGAGGAGAAGAGAGATAGGCGGAAAGGTGGCGGGGAGAGGAATGAAGAGGATACGCACTCTGTTTTCTTCATGGCTATCGCGACTACCCTGACCAGGACACCGAAGACCCAAGTAAAACATCCTTGAATGGCATGGCATCTAGTCCGCATCGAGAAGATCTACCACGGAAACCATAGGCAAGGGCATTGCGAATTGGGACCGCGGCACTGCCGTGCTACCGCCACCCTCACGCAGAGAGCTCGGAGAAGCTGCTGGCGAAGAGGCCTTGGCCGACTGACCACCAGAGGACTTCGACTTTTTCTTGTTCGGCTCGGCCTCGCTGCTGGCAGGATGCGGCTCTGTGGGAGTGGCTGCCGCGGGCCTCTTGAGCGCTGGGTCGGGAGTCGTTGCTGAACGCTGCGGCCTCGCCTCTGCACGTGAATTGGAACCGAGGCCTTTCTGGATGAGAGTTGCGTCGCGAGCCTCCTTCAGCTGCGCACTCGTCGTGAGATTGCCAATGGCGAAGCTCTTTGCGATCGGTATCAGCAGCGCGAGGGCTCCCAAGCAGGCAGGGTGATCCTTTGGAACTTGGCGGATCTGGTCTTCAATCGGGGCGAATCTGTCCACCCTGACCTGGCATTTCTGCCTCCCCTGTTCGTAAATGCTCATGAGTAGGTTTCGATCCACGCGCTGGGCGATGGTAACCCTGTGCTTGGTGTCGACCTGCTCCATCCCCCAGAGGTCGCCTACTGACGAGCCTTTCCCGCCTGAACGCTGCATCGAACGGACCTGTTCATAAGTCATGTCTGGAATAGCGCGCTTGCCCCCATCAGGCCATTCAGCAACAACGAGCGCCAGATTCTTCGCACCCTTGGGGGCGGTGATCGGGGGGCCCGCCTCCTTCCTGTTCGTGCGGGGGTCGAGCCGATATGGTAACATCCGTTCACGGTCCCATCCATATTCAAAAGTATATGCATCAGCTTTGGCAGGCTTTTTGGAAACGTGCTGCGGTGATGTGCAAATGACCTTTCCATCGTTCGGGGCATCTTCGAACTCCGTCTCATCAATCTCTTTATCATGATCAGCTTGGGTTTTTTTCTTCTGCTCCTTATTCTTCTCCTTCATCACCCTCAGGCTCCTCCAGAGTCCCCCCTGCCCATGGGGGGCTCATGACCCACTTAGCCGTCTGCCGTCTTCGATTTCAGCTCGCCCTGGGAAACGCACCTGCACATGTTTCGAATCCTGCGGGGAATGATTTTGGACCAATCGTCTCGCTCCACCTTTGTCATGGACCACCCAGGCTCTCTCTTGATGTCCTTGTGTTCGACCAGCTTTTTGAGGGCAGCCTTGATGGTCGACGCATTGAATGTGAAACCCTGCTTGACCGCATGGAGCGACGACAAGAGCTCATGGTGCCCATTGACGCCCTCGGGACCGTTCACGATCGACTTCGCCTCTGAAACTTTATCGGCATCACATCCATACTTGCAGAATGCAGGGCCGTACTTCACACCAAACTTCAAGAAACACGCAAGCAATTTATCAACCTCTGTGCCTTCTTTAGACATTGTGGACTACGAACACCTGCCTGACAATCTGGTTTGAACCACAACGGCTATGGAATACTACTGGCATGACATCACAAGCGAACAATTCTGCATTGCGAGGTGAGAATATCATCTTTGCGGTTGGTTCACGTAGAACCTTATGCTGCTGGAGAACCCCTGCATGGAAACGCTCAGAAAACAATGAGCTCGGGACAAAACGCCGATGCCCTTCTGGATTCCCAGAGAGGCCGAAGGTGGAGGTGGATGCGGTTGGAGGGGTGGAGTTGGAGGAGAGGAGGATGATACATATATATATGTATGTATGTATATAAATATTTATATATACAGGACTGCACTGGCGCTGCGCGCCATGCATCTTGGTCCTTGAGTTTCGCAAGCTAGCGGATACATATATATATATATATATATATATATATAGATATAGGTGGCAAACGTGGGAGGTGGAGGATTTTTTTTTGGGGGGGGAAATGTTGCGATGTCAACGGTTGCGCGCGAATGACCGTGCGCGACGAGGCTTCATACACGATCCATCGCGTGTATCCAAAGGAGATAACATGCGCACTGCGCAACAAACAACCGTGGGCCAATAGAAAACGCACCGCCCATCATGAAAGCTGATCTCGATCAGTTTTCAAGAAGAAGCATTCCCGATCAGGATTTCTGATCGGAAGGACCCCTGGGTTAAGCCACGCCCGGCTGGAGGCAGAAGAAGTGGTGAAGGACCACAACCAAAAAGAGTCGCCAACTCAGCCTAACCAGCTCGCTTCCGAGTCCGGCGGTCTCCTCCGGCGGGGGGGCAGGGGACCAAGACCCCCGACGTTGTGATTTTTCACAACGTCGACACCCAGGGGTCTGTCAGGAGGGAAAAAAGCACACAGACACAATTAATCGTCGATTTCCCAGACAAGATGGGAAAATATGGGAAGTGGGGGGGAAGACAAAAAACCCCAAAAAATATAGGAAAATATGGGGAATTCTGTTATTTGTGTCTATTTATTTGTGTGTCCCAGGGCCCCTTCAGTCTGGACCCTTTTCCCCGGGACCGGTTTTGCATCCCGAGTCGTTTCTCGACGGTCCCGAGGCCCGGGAGGGGCCCCCAGGGGCCGAAGATCTAGAAAGAGCCCCCGTCGCGATGTCGTGCCGTGAAGACAACATCGCAACTTTTCGGCTATTTTCGGCTTCCGGGGCGGGGGTCGACGTTCTGAACGAAATCACGACTCCGGGAGGAGGAGAAGGAGGAGGAGGAGGAGGAGGAGAATAAGGAGGAGGAGGAGGAGGAGGAGGAGGCGGAGGAGGAGGAGG
>CAUYUJ010010005.1:0-27500 GCA_963575745.1 Prorocentrum cordatum
CGGTGGTCGTGGACGAGGCCGAGGAGCGTCGGCCAACAAGGCAGCACGGAAGGCGAGGAGCCCCAGGGCCTCCCGGTGAAGCAAGGGCAGTGCGCACCCCAGGATTCGTCGGGGAGTGTGTTGACCGGGGCGCGCGGCTGCGATACCCAGCCTCGACACCAGCGTACAATGCCTGGTCTTCCTGGGCCTTATCCGGGTACAGTGCCTCATACCAGTGGTACCAGCGACCCGGTGCTCCTGGGTCCTATCCGCCTCGTCACGCCAGCGGCACATGGCGAAGGGGCGCGTGGCGGTTGGGTGGCCCACCTGTTCTTCGCGCAATGCCGCGCGGGTTCGGGAGAGAAGCAAGGACGGATGGAGGCTTGTGGCCGCGCGCGCGGGAAGAGCGCGTGCGCGGTAAGGGACCAGGAGGCTGGTCTCCAAGCAGCTTGCGCTGCACGCACCCCACGTGCTCGATCCAGCACAAGAGAGGAGACAGGAGAGGGGCGAGTCAGGCGCGCTCAAGTCACATTCGACATCCTCTCCCTCCCATACATCCCTCATCTGTGTGTTGATTCCTCTTCTACCCGACGAGCGGGATGTCCATAAAGGCATTGTTCCCCAAGTGGCAGTTGCAGGATTTGGCCAATCGTTTGCTGCACGTTGAACAGGGGAGAGGAGGAGGAGGAGGAGGAGGAGGAGGAGGAGGAGGAGGACCAGTGTAAACCCAAGAGTCATCAACGAGGTTGGAACCAATCCTCCAAGCTCCCTCTTCACAGGCCCCTACAACAGGTCATTTCCACTGAGGGAACTGCCTCGCTGGAAGACAACCGCTTGAAGACCCTGAGTCATGCCAAAACATTGCTCTCGGGATTTCGACGCCACGGATCAGCCTGACTGTTGCGTCTTGACGATCCTGCATCGTGCCAGAACGCCACTCCTGGGACTGAGGAGGAGGAGGAGGACCGGAGCGAACCTAGGATGCATCAGCGATGCTGCAACACACCCTCCCGTCCCACGCCCCCTCCCCATATCCTTACCGTCGGGGCACTGACCTAAGGAACCCCAAATAAGGAACGAGGCCCCTTTTTCTCCAGAAGTTAAACTCCGATCCCCCATCGAAGACCCCAGGACAACCTGAGGCAAGCTGCGAAACAATCAAGGAACACGGAGCCCCTCCCCAACGAAAAGGGTTCCTTCTTTAGCGCCCCCTCCCCATATCCCTACACAGATTCCACGCCACTGCGAGAAGCGCCCCCCCGGAACTGCGAGCGCCCGCTGGGCCTGCCACCTAGGCGAGGCCCCGCGTCGCAGAGGCAGCCCAAAGCCTTCTGGCTCGCCGATCGCAGGGAACTCGGGCAGGAGAGCTCGAGGAAATGTACACAACGATGTCCCCGTTGTGAGACAAAACTGCCCCTCGACCGTGCACAGACTGCACAGACTGCACAGACTGCACCATGCACCGTGCACGGTAATCCGCATGTTGCCAGCGACCTGGCCGCCCCCGTTGGAACATCACGGTAACAAGCTCCCCGAACAGTGTTTGCGCTTCGGGGCTGCTACTTGTCTCTTAACGAACGGGGCCTGCGCAGCGGAGTACAGTCAAAACGTATAGTAAGGACGCGTGGTAAGGACGCAAGACCCTTGGAGGCTGAAATTGGGATTTTTTGGGGCGGCGGCGACCAGTGAAACCGGCAAAGGACGGGCCACAGAGGCAAGGACGCAAGGGTATCCTAGATGAAGGCGCGCGTCCTTACTAGGCGCGTTGACTGTAATAAGTCCGTGGTCGCCGTAGCCTCCCAGTCGCCGCCTCGTCGCCGCCCGCTGTCTGGGCCTGCGCGTGGCGGTCTAACAAATTCCGTGGTCGCCGTCGCCGCTTCGGCGCCGCCCCCGTCGTCTGGGCCTGGGGGTCGGTTAGGGCGGCTCCGTGGTCGCCATCGCCGCCCCGTCGCAGCCTCGTCGCCGCCCGTCGTCTGGGCCTTGGTGTCGGTCTGGCGGTTCCGTGGTCGCCGTCGCCGCCCGGTCGCCGCCCCGTCGCCGCGCCGCTGTTGCCCGAATTGCACCACTGAGGTTCTCTTTCCTAACAAATGAGTTCATACCATCCCAATGAATGTATTACCGGTCGCCACCTCATCCTCTACAACAAACTATGCACGCGCATTCGTCTATCACAACTCAGGAGTTTACAGACATGCATTGCACAAGTATGGGGACGATGTGCACACGCGCGCGTCGTCGCGCGCGCATGCAAAAATCCTTCAAACCTTGAGGCGTCGTAAAGGATAAACAAAAACTCGGGTGCCCCGAACACACACATTGGAAATGTATTGCAAAATGTTATTTGGGATGCAAACACAAAAAACTGTTCTCGTGCTCTTGCGAAATCTTCACGAAACGGTCGGTCTTTTCTTAATAATAAACTCACCACATGCTACAAAACGTGCATCTCGCGCGCGCATGCCGAAATCATTCGAACGCCCTTGCGCGAGTGTTGCCGCAAGAAGCCGTTTGCAAAAAAAAGGACGATGCGCACACGCGAGAGTCGTCGCGCGCGCATGTCAGATTCCTCTGGAAATCTTACGTGTCAAACGGGCATCAAAATAAAGTGTTCCGACAGAAGAAAAAATAAATAAAAGCCAAAACAACACCAACGACAAAAAACGCATGAAACGTAGAAACGCCGGACTGCGGAATCGCCAGGTCGAAATCCTTCGAACGCCCTTGCAGGCGTGCGGGGGGGGGGGGGGGGGGGGGGGGGGGGCGCGATCCCGACAAACAACACCATGGGGGCAACCTGCGCGCGTCGGCCGCGCGCGCACGTCGAACTCCTTCCAGAACACGAATCACCGACGCGGACACGCCGGCATCGTCATCGGCGCGATCACCATCAGCGCCGTCGTTGGCCTTACCGTCGTCATCGGCACCATCCTCACCATCGTTGCTACCATCATCATCGCGTTTACCGTCGCCGACGTCCCCATGATACCGCGCCCGCCCGAGTCGCCGATTCGCACTGAAGTGGCCGCTGGGCAGTGCCCAGCGGTCAGCGCCACCGCGGCCGCGTCGGTCGCGCCAGACTAGCTGGCCGCTGCGCGCGCGAGCATGCGCGGGCTAGCGCGGCCGCAGAAATGCACCAGCCAACACCAAGCACTCATCGCGCCGCCTCATGGGTTTTGCAAACCAACTTGCGGATGGCTGGGTGGGATGATTGCGCGAGCGGTGGAGTTGACAAATCCAAGTATTTCACAAGTAATTGCACCACGTAGATTCTCCTTATTAGGATCTACCACCCTGCCCGCCATGACTTAACAGCCCCCCTTTTCGTTTCAACGTACATACGATTCCCCCCCAACGTTCATCCGAAATATGAACTCATATCATCCCAGCCAAAACGGCATCATCCCCCCCATTCATCCCCTGCGAAACATTACGCTGCGCGCACACTCGTTTCATCAAAACTCATACATTGCCAACTGCCCCCCGCAACAATAATGGGACGAAGTGCTCACGCCCGCGCCGCCGCGCGCGCACGCCGAAATCCTTTTTAAAACCGTCGGTTTCGCAAGGATGTTAAAATCGAGCGCCCTGGAAACATGTGACAATCAAAATTCCTGCGCCCGCGCTCTCGCGAATCCTTGAGAAAACTACCCGTTTTGTTTCAACATATCCGGAACAAGCTACCAAACGGGCCTCGCGCGCGAGCATATGGGAATCGCAAGAACGCCCTTTGCACGCGCGCCGTCGCAAGAACCCTCTGGCCCCCCAAAAAATGCCCGCGCGCGCGCGTCGTCGCGCGCGCATGCCAACGAGATCCTTCGAAAACCCAAAGTGTCGGAAGGAGCCCAAAAAACGACTGCCCCGAAAACATCGAAGGGATTGCATCGCAGCATGCGTGGTTCTGCAAAAGCAAAAAATCTGCGCTCGCGTGCTTGCGAGCTCTTCAAAGAAATCCTCTGCAACAACAGGTTCTGTGAATAGAAAAGCCTGCGCCCGCGGTCTTGCGACTTCCCCCGAAAACCTCACACTGCTCGTCGTGTTCATCAAAATCTGCCGAACGGGCCTCTCGCGCCGCACGTCGAAATCATTCTAACGCCTGCGCGCGCGCAGGGGGGGGGGGGGGCGCGGCCGCGCCAAAAAACGCCATCCCTGCCACTCTCGCGCGTCGGCCGCGAGCGCATGTCGAACTCCTTCCATAACCTTCATCGCCCACGCGGGGGCGCAGTCATCGTCGTCGGCGTTATCAGCATCGGCCGCCGTCGCTGTCATCATCGTCGCCAACATCGCTACGATCGCCCTCACGCCTACCAGCGTCGACGTCGTCACGATGCCACGCCCGCCCAAGTCGCCGACTCGCAGCGGCCGCTGGGCAGCGCCAAGCGGTCAGCGCCACCGCGGCCGCGTCGGTCGCGGCAGACTAGCTGGCCGCTGCGCGCGAGCATGCGCGGGCTAGCGCGGCCGCAGAGATGCACCAACCGGCGCCTAGCACTCATCGCAAGCGCCGCCGCACGGGTTTCGCAAACCAACTTGCGGATGGGCGGGCGGGATGATTGCGCGAGCAGTGGAGCTGACAACTCCAAGTTCGGCAAGACGACGTCTCCTTTCTAGAAAAACTTATAAACTCTACCCATCCAGATTATCCCATCCCCACTGCGTGTTGCAACTTGCAGACGATTGCGTAAACAAATACATCATCGCGCGGGGGGCGGCATCGCCCCCCCCCCCCCCCCCCCCCCCGCCGTCCTCTGCAACGCAATACTATGCGCGCATACTCGTTTATCACACATCAAATGTTGTCAAGATACCCTTGCAATGCATGGGGCGAAGTGCACGCGCGCGCGCCGCCGCGCGCGCATGTCGAAATCCTTTAAAAACCCTCGGTTTGTAAAGATTCCAAAATCGAGCGCCCAAAACCATAAAAAACATTGGATTTCGCAAAGCGGGTTTTCAAAAACAGACAAACAAACAAACAAAAGCTTGCGCGCGCGCTCGCGAACTCTTGGGAACACCATTAGTTTGTTTTCAACATGTTCCAAACATGCTACCAAGCGGGCTTCGCGCGCGAATTTCGAAATCGCTCGAACGCCCTTGCGCGCGTGCCGCCGCGAGAATATATTGCAAAAGCTGGGGCGAACAGCGCGCGCGCACGTTGTCGGGTGCAACCGAAATCCTTCAACAACCCCAGGTTTCGTCAGGAGGTCAAAACAGAGTGTCCGAAACACATAAACACACAAGATTCGCAGCGCCAGTTCTCGAAAAAAACGCGCGCTCTGGCCCCTGGGAACATCCATCGTTTATATATGTATATACATGCACACACACATATATATATATATATATATAGAATGGGATTCTGCCAAGCGGGCCTCTGGCGCAGCACGTCGAAATCATTCGCGCGCCCTTGCGCGCGCGCCGGGGGGGCACGATCCGCGTCAAATAATACCACGCGGGCCACTCTCGCGCGTCGGCCGCGCGCGCGCGTCGAAGTCTTCCGAAAGCCTTCGCAAAGGCGCTGTCATCGTCGCCGGTGTGATCAACATCCGCGCCGTCACTGGCCGCGCCGTCGCCGCCGTCAGCATCGCCACCAGCATCGCCACCAGCATCGCCACTATCATCAGCACGTAAATCGTTATCGACGTTGCCAATGGCAACGTCGATAGCGCGCCCAAGTCGCCCACTCGCACTGAAGTTCCCGCTGGGAAGTGCCCAGCGGCCAGCGCCGCCGTGGCCGCGTCGGTCGCGGCGAGGTAGCTGGCCGCCGCGCGCGCGCATGCGCGGGCTGTCGCGGCCGCAGAGATGCACCAGCCAGCGCCAAGCACTCATCGCAATCGCCGCCGCATGGGGTTTGCAAACCAAGTTGCCGGTGGTTGGGCGGGTGGGAGGTTCGCGCGAGCAGTGGAGTGGGCAATTTCAAGTTGAGCATTTGTGGATTCTCTTGTCAAAAAAACAAATACTCGACCCCCCCCGGACTTATCGGTTCCCCTTTCGGGTATGTAAATCATATATGATTCTGACTACTCGTCCATCCTAAATATGAAATCATACCATCCCAGGCAGGCCGGGTTCCCCCCCTTGAGGTTTCCTTGTAAAAAACACTATGCGGTTACATTTTTGTTATAACATAACACTGTTTCACGAATCCCTTGGAAAAAATTGGACGAAGTGCACACGCGCGCGTCGTCGCGCGCGCAAGCCGAAATCCTTCAAAAACCTTCGGTGCCGGAAGGATTTCGCAATCGAGTTTCCAAAAAAAAACATACAACAACAAATGGTTTCGCAACACTGAGTTGCTAAAAAAGCTTCCGCGCGAGCTTTTGCGACATCTTTTTTTGTGTTATATATATATATATATATATATGTATATATATATAAATATAAATATAAAAAATGATAAACAAAAAAACATAGGTTTTTGAAGGTATTCACAAAATGCTGCCAAACGGGCTTCGCGCGCGCTCATGTCGAAATCTGTCGAACGCCCTTGCGCGTGTGCCGTCGCGAGAGTCCTCTGCAAAAAACGGGACGAAGTGCAGACGCGCGCGTCGTCGCGCGCGTATGCCGAAAACCTTCAAAACCCATCGGTTTCGAAAGGATTTCAAAATCGCGCGTCCAAAAAACCTACAAAACCCTAAGGTTTCGCAACACGGCTTTTCAACAAAAGCGTGCGCGCGCGCGCTCTTGCGTCGTCGTCGTCGTCGTCGCCGTCCTCCCTCCTCCCGCGTCGTCGTCATCGTCGTCGCCTACGTCGTCCTCTGTCTTTCCTCGTGTTCGTCGTCGTCGTCGTCCTCTTTGGCGTCGTGGTCGTCTCCGTCGTCGTTGTCGCCGTGGTCGTCCTTCCTCCTCCTCCCTCGTCGTCGTCGTCGTCCGTCGTCGGCGTGTCGTCGTCGTCCCTGCTATTTCGTCACCGTCGTCGTCGTCGTCGTCGTTGTCGTCGTCGTTGTCGTCTTCCCTCCTCTCTCGTCGTTGCCGTCGTCGGCGTCGCCGTCCTTCCTCCTTCTTCGTCGTTCGCGTCGTCGCCGTCCTCCCTCCTCCCTCGTCGTTGTCGTCGTTGTCGCCGTCGTCGTCGCGACGTCGTCGTCGTCTTCGTCGTCGTCGGCGTCGGCGTCGTTGCCGTCTTCGTCGTCGTCGACGTCGGCGTCGTCGTCGTCGCCGCCGTCGTCGTCGTCGTCGTCGTCGGCGTCGTTGACGTCGTCGGCGTCGTCGGTGTCGTCGTTATCGTCGTCGTCGGCGTCGTCATCGCCGTCGTCGTTGTCATCGTCGTCGTCGTCGGCGTCGGTGTCGTCGTCGTCGTGGTCGCTGTCGTCGTCGAAGTCTTTGGAGACGTCGTCGGTGTCGTCGTCGTCGGTGTCGGCGGCGCCGTCGTCGTCGTTGTCGCTGTCGTCGTCGGCGTCGGTGTCGTGGCCAAGTGCCATCGGGTACCTACCGTCACGGTCTTGTCTAAAGAGGTCTTGCGACCAAGTTGCGGGTGGGAGGGTGGGATGTTTGCACGAGCAGCGGAGAGGACAGCTTCAAGACGGTCAAGATTAATTCTCCTTTCTAAAAAAAGAATAGACCCTACCCCCCTCCCCGGACTTATCGGTTCCTCCTGGGATAATACGATCTCATGTATATATATATATATATATATATTCTGCACACTCGTTCATCCGAAATATGAAATCATACCATCCCAGCTAGGCCGGTTTCCCCCCCTGAGGTTCCCTGGTAAAAAAAACTATGCGGTGACATTTGTTGTTCTAACATAGCACTTTTTCGCAAATCCCTTGCAAAAAAAAAACCATACGAAATGCACACGCGCGCGTCGTCGCGCGCGCATGCCGAAATCCTTCCAAAACCTTCGGTGCGGGAAGGATTTCGCAATCGAGTTTCCAAAACACATACAAAATAATACAGGGTTTCGCAACACAGAGTTGCTAAAAAAGCTTCCGCGAAAACGCTTGCGAAATCTTAAGGAAACCAAAGGATTTGCAAGATATTCACAAAATGCTGCCAAACGGGCTTCGCGCGCGCTCATGTCGAAATCTGTCGAACGCCCTTGCGCGTGTGCCGTCGCGAGAATCCCCTGCAAAAAAAAGGACGAAGTGTAGACGCGCGCGTCGTCGCGCGCGTATGCCGAAAACCTTCAAAACCCATCGGTTTCGGAAGGATTTCAAAATCGTGTCTCCAAAAAACCTACAAAAAAACACAAGGTTTCGCAACACGGATTTTCAACAAAAGCGTGCGCGCGCGCTCTTGCGTCGTCGACGTCGTCGTCGCCGTCCTCCCTCCTCCCGCGTCGTTGTCGTCGTCGTCGTCGTCGCCTACGTCGTCCTCTGTCTTTCCTCGTGTTCGTCGTCGTCGTCCTCTTTGGCGTCGTGGTCGTTTCCGTCGTCGTTGTCGCCGTGGTCGTCCTTCCTCCTCCTCCCTCGTCGTCGTCGTCGTCCGTCGTCGGCGTCTCGTCGTCGTCCCTCCAATTTCGTCGCCGTCGTCGTCGTCGTCGTGTCGTCGTCGTCTTCCCTCCTCCCTCGTCGTTGCCGTCGTCGGCGTCGCCGTCCTTCCTCCTTCTTCGTCGTTCGCGTCGTCGCCGTCCTCCCTCCTCCCTCGTCGTTGTCGTCGTTGTCGCCGTCGTCGTCCTCCCTCCTTCCTCGTTGTCTTCGTTGGCGACGTCGTCGTCGTCTTCGTCGTCGTCGTCGGCGTCGGCGTCGTTGTCGTCTTCGTCGTCGTCGACGTCGGCGTCGTCGTCGTCGCCGTCGTCGTCGTCATCGTCGGCGTCGTTGACGTCGTCGTCGTCGGTGTCGTCGTTATCGTCGTCGTCGGCGTCGTCATCGTCGTCGTTGTCATCGTCGTCGTCGTCGTCGGCGTCGGTGTCGTCGTCGTCGTCGGTGTCGTCGTCGTCGTCGTCGTCGTTGTCGGCGTCGTCGAAGTCGTTGGAGACGTCGTCGGTGTCGTCGTAGTCGTTGTCGGCGGCGTCGTCATCGTCGTTGTCGCTGTCGTCGTCGGCGTCGCTGGTGTTGCCAAGTGCCATGTGGTACCCACCGTCACGGTCTTAAGAGATTTTGCAAACCAAGTTGCGGGTGGGTGGGTGGGATGTTTGCGCGAGCAGTGGAGTGGACAACTCACTGCGAACAGAAATTAATTGCACCTCGTAGATTCTCTTTTCTACAGAAAAATAAATTCTACTACACCCCTCCCGGGATTAAAGACCCCCCGGGAAACGATGCAAAACAAGTAGGACTCTGACCCAAATGTCCATCCGACCTGTGAAGGCATATATTATCTCAGCCAGGCTGGTATCGGCCCCCGCCCCCCCGCCACCCTCTGCAAAAATACAGTGCGCGCGCATTCGTTTATCCAAAATTGAAAGTTCCCAAGAAACCTTGGCAAGCAATGAAACGAAGCGCACACGCGCGCGTCGTCGCGCGCATGCCGAAATCTTTCAAAAACCATCGGCGCCGGAACGATTTCAAAATCGAGCGTCAAAACAAAACTTCTGAAAACATGGTTTCGCAACACGGATGTTCAACAAAAGCGCGCGCGCGTTCTTGCGAATTTCTTTTATATAAAAAACCATCGGTTGTTCAACATGTTCATCAACATGCTGCCAAACAGGCCTCTCGCGACGCATGCCGAAATCAGTCGAACGCTTTTGCGCGCGTGCTTGGGGGGGGGGTGCGATCCGTGCCAAATAATACCACGCGGCCACTCTCGCGCGTCGGCCGCGCACGCATGTCGAACCCCTTCCAAAACTTTCATCCCCGACGCGAGGACACCGTCATCGTCGTCGGCGTGATCAGCATCGGCGCCGTCACTGGCCGCGCCGTCGTCGCTGTCAACATCGTCAACAACATCGCTACGATCATCATCGTGTCTACCGTTGTCGACGTTGCCAAAATACCGCCGTTACCCAAGTCGCCGACTCGCACTGAAGTGCCCGCTGGGATGTGCCAAGCGGTCAGCTCCACCGCGGCCACGTCGGTTGCGCCAAACTAGGCGGCCGCTGCGCGCGCTTGCATGCGCGGGCTGGCGCGGCGGTGGGTGGGATGTTTGCGCGAGCAGTGGAGTGGACAACTCACTGCGAACATAAATGAGTTGCACCACATCGATTGCGCACCACATGTACTGCACCGCATATATAGCACAACATCGATTGCACAGCATACATTGCACTGCACATGTTGCACCACGCCGGTTGCACTACAAAGATTGCTCCATATAGATTGCACAAAGTAGCTTACACCACCTAGATTGCACAACAGAGATTGCATAACATAGATGGCACAACATAGTTAGATTGGCTCACGTAGGGACCCACCCCGACAGAAACTTGCCAGAGGAACCAGGTTTTCACGTGTCTGAAACAAAAAACACCTGCTGGCAGCGCCCCCTAACTCGCCCATGCGCCCCAAGCCGAAGATCTCGTGAAACTCTTCATTGCATCTGTGGTACAGCACAAAGAACCACTCATGCGGCAGCAAAGCCGCGCAGCTAGCATTCGTAACCGACGACGTTTTGGGGTTCAAGCACGACACGGGGAATACAGCGGGTTCTGGCAAGAAGTTGGTGCCCACGCTGGCTAACATTTGGTAGAGGTCTCTAGCGAACCGCCCGGCACTACTGACATGTCTTGCGGTGCGACGGGAGGAAATGTTTACAAGGTGGAGGGATGGATGAGGAGGAGGAGGAGGAGGTGGAGGGATAGTAGAGGGATGGTAGAGGATGGAGGAAGAGGAAGAGGAAAGCGTGGTACAGCAGGAGAGAGGGAAAGCGGAGCGAGGGAAAGGAAAGGGCGGCAACGATAAGAAAGGAATCGGATCAGGCAATGCTGCCCGCGATGGGGCGAGAGCGCCTTTACGAATCAAGCGACGGAGGCGAAACACCGATCTTGAAACGTGTCCAGTTCCGCAGCGGGAGCACCATTGTGAAGAACTGAAGGCATTTCGATATGAAAAATACGCATGGTGAGAGCCGGCGGAGCCTCCCAGGATCTCCCAGGGGTTTCCCGGAGCCTGCCTCAGGTCCCCAGAACCCTTCAGAGCCCCCTCGTCACCTGTTGCCACAGTCACTGCAGAGACAGGCTCCGCTCACAAAGTTTTGCCACCCTTGCAAAACTCGAGAGGTGATGGACCCACACGACTCTGGCAACCAAGTGCGTCCATGCTTGGCTACTACGCGCGGGGTCCGCTGGAGGGCCCCAGCTTCTGTCGGCCAGTAGGACTCCTGGAGTGGAGAGTCGAGGCCCACGGAGGAGAATGCCTTGTATTGAGTTGCTGCCCAGGAGACGGTCCATGCACGCGTAAGGCAAGCGAGTGTTGATAATGATGAGTTTTACCCACGGGCCCCAGGACCCTCGTCGTCGTCATCCTCCCATCCCCCTGGGGGAGCCTGCCGCCTTGATTAACAGCCTGGCCACCGGCCATCGGCCAGCCAAGGGCTCCCCGCCGGACCACGCGGGTGGGGTGCGTGGGCGGTGCGGGGCGAGAGGCGAGTAGCAACCGTGAGGAGGACCTGCGCGGAGGACTGGTCAGAGGGCACGACGGGGGGGGGGCACGGGGGGCATCGCACAGAGGACGGAAGGCAGAGGACGGCCAGGGGAGGAAGCGAAAAGGGGGAGGTGGGCGTCGGAGGTCTCGGCGTCGAGCGCGCCGGTGGCCTCGTCCAGCAGCAGCAAAGAGGGGCGCCGCAGCAGCGCGCGCGCGATGCTCAGGCGCTGCCTCTGGCCGCCGCTCAAGCGCGTGCCGCCTTCGCCGACGATGGAAACAACAGGAAGCAAAAACGCAACGACGACGACGACGACGACGACGACGACGACGACGACGACGACGACGACGACGACGACGGCGGCGGCGGCGGCGGCGGCGGCGACGGCTGCGGCGGCGGCGACGACCTCGACGACACCGATGCCCCGATCGGCGTTCCGTAGGCCACGCTCTGGATCAAGAGCCATCCCGGGAGCTGGGGCAATGATTTTCGTGCGTCGTGGGAAAAACCACGAAGGGCGCCTCTGTCCCGCTGATCGATGCTGCCCGAGAGCAAAATACATGGATGTGGTCGAGCGCCCCGGTCGCATTTTGTTCATGACGGCGCATTCTTTACCGGCGTCGGGTGTCGAGAGGGCAGAGGGCCAGTGGGAGCGAAACCATCGAGCAGACCGTCGCTCAGCAAAAAAGCAACCAGAGCGCCGCTGGACTCTGCGCACCTGGGCCGCCTCTGGCTGATGGCGTCTGGCTGGTGGCGTCTGGCTGCGCCGTAGATGGTCGGTCGAGCTCAGCTAGTGTCAGCCGTCCCCGAGGGGTCGAGGGTACACATTACTCTTCCTCCTCCGTGAATTTCTCTTCTGAACAACTCCCCCCTGTCGCTCTCCCAGGCGCGTCAGTAGGGCGACGGGCGGTTCGCCTGAGACTTCCTCACCATCTTTGATCCTGGAGCCTGAAAACTGCAACAGCATCAAGGATGGAGGTCGGGTCGTTTTCAAAATTAAGCTATCGCCTTCGCACCGCGCACATTCGTCTCCAAAATTAGCAACAGCGTCAAAGATGGAGGGGGCCGGTTTCAACATGGAGCTCTCGCCCTAGCGCCGCTCAAATTCGTCTAAAATATTTGCGACAGCGTCGAAGGTGGAGGGCGTTTCCATGTCGAAATAAGGCTCACGCCTTCGCGCCGCCCGACTTCGTGCTAAAAGGTTGCGACAAGTTCAATGATGGAGGGTGGTTACTGTTCAAAGCGGAGATGCCTCGCCTCAGCGCCGCCCACAAAACATGGCAGAAGTTACAGGGATGGTGGGCAGTCCTCTTTTCAAGGAGGGCCTTTCGCTTCACCCTTCTGAAGGGGCCCCAGGACACACAAATGAATACACACACATAAAAATATCCCCTATACTTTCCCATATTTTCTGGGTTTTTGTCTTCCAACCCACTTCCCATATTTTCCCATATTTTCCTGGGAATCGACGATTAATTGTGTCTGTGTGTTTTTTCCCCTCCTGACCTCCTCTTGCTCTGTTCAAGACCACATGCAGCCGCTGCACGGGCGAAGGGCGTCTCCGCTTCAACGCTGGGCGCCCGCTCCAAGGCTTCTGCACCATGACAACACCGGCGCCCGAAGATGTGGTAAAGCTGCACGGACGGCAGGCGGCCCCTCTCGATATTTTTTTTATTTTGTTGTTCTTTCTTTTTTTTGCTCTGTTCGAGAGGGGCCGCCCCCCCCGCCCCCGGGGGGGGGGGGGCGGCCCCTCTCGATCTTGGGCTCTCGCTTGAGACTTCCTCGACGCCGATGGCCGGAAGGGAAACCTTCTGCAAAAGATACGCAGGCGGGAGCGGTCCCTTTCCAAAACGGGGCTCTCGCTAGACACCGCGCTGAATTGCATGATCGTGCCATTACGCGTTCCTGAATACTCGCTGGACGGATGGAAGGATGCAAGGGAAGTTCGTTCCTTCTCAAAACGCGGCTCTCGCATGAAAAACAGGCCCATCGGGTGCTGGTCTTTCAAGGGGGCGGTTCTTGAAGTGGGAGAGACAAGCTTCTGGGGACTCGTGGGGAGGGGACCTGGGACGGGAGGGCGTGTCGGGTGTGCTGCAGCGTCGTGGGTACGTCCTGGGCTTGCTCTGGTCCGTCTCCTCGTCATCATCCGCCACGGCCGGCGCTCAGCGTGGTGGAGGGCCCCTTCGGCCTGGCCGGGGTCCTGCTGGCTGCCTCCTGTGGAGGGGGGCCCGTCCCCAAAGGGAGGCGGCGCCGCTGGGCTTAAGTCGGGCCTGTCCCCCTGCAGGGGATGTGTTATTTTTCGAAAATAATCAGAAAATAGTCCAAAAATAGTCTGCGGACTATTTTTCGAATACTTTTTGACCTTTTTGGTGCATTTTTGGGGTATTTTTTATTTTTTGTCGAAAATCCCCCTGCAGGGGGACACGACCGACCTAACGCTGGGCCTTCGCCGACGATGGACTCGTAGCCCGCGTCCATCTCCGCGATGAACTCGTGCGCGTTCGCCATGCGGGCCGCGCGCTCCATGTCCTCCACGGAGACGCTGCCGGGCTCCAGGCCGTAGGTGAGGTTCTCCCGGATGGGCCGGCAGAACACCTTCGGGGCGGCAGAAGCCAGAGGGACTGTGAGGTTCGACCAGCTCCTCCTCCTCCTCCTCCTCCTCCTCCTCCTCCTCCTCCTCCTCCTACTCCTCCTCCTAGTCGTCGGCGTCGTCGTAGTCGCCATCGCCATTGCCATCGTCATCATCATCATCATCATCATCATCATCATCATCATCATCATCATCATCATCATCATCATCATCATCATCATCATCATCATCATCATCATCATCATCACATCATCATCATCATCATCATCATCATCATCATCATCATCATCATCATCATCATCGTCAGCATCATCATCATCAGCAGCACCATGATCATCATCATCATCATCAGCCACATCAGCAGCATCATCATCACCATCATCGTCATCATCATCGTGATCATCATCAGCAGCAGCAGCATCATTATCACCATCAACATCATCATCATCATAATCATCACCATCATCACCACCATCATCATCACCACCACCACAATCATTATCATCAGCAGCAGCATCAGCATCATCATCATCATCATCATCATCATCATCGTCATCATCATCATCAACAACATTGCCATCATCATCACCACCATCATCATCATACTCATCCTCATCCTCATCCTTATCCTCATCGTCATCATCATCGACAACAACATCATCGTTGTCGTCGTCGCCGTCATCGTCATCGTCATCGCCATCGTCATTGTCATCGACAGCAGCAGCAGCAGCAGTAGCAGTTTCATCACCATCATCCCCCTGGCAGTGTCGCGTTCTGGTGATTGTTGCACGAGCAACGGCTGCTGGGCCTGCCGAGTGAGACTGGCAACGGACGCATTATGGGCGGCATTCAGCCGATAAAACCATTCAGCGGCCGCCTACGCTAAGGCGACAGAGTTGCTGTGCCCGCTTAGACGGGGACGAGCAGCTGGGGTAGAAGGAGACGAGGAAAGAGGAAGGAGGACAAGGAGGAGGCCTGGGCCAACCAAGGAGGAGGCAAAGGCTCAGAGGTGGGAAAAGCGCTTCGCAGTCACACGCCAGAAGCTGCGGGTGGACCTCAAGGAGGAGGCCGCAGCGCTGGAGATCCACGTCCTGGAGAAATTGCTGCGCAAGCTGGCACCTATCGTGGAGCAGGCGGTCCAGAGGGCGGTGCGCGAGGCGCTGGCGTGGCACCCGCACGCCACGGTGGAGGCGAAGGGCGAGTCGGCCTCGCAGCCCTCGAGTCTCCGGGGAGGGAATCGTCCCCGTGCTGGGAGGGCTCCCCGAGCCACTGTCCACCAGGGAGCCCGCCGCCGAGGTAGAGCGGGCGTGCGGCTGCAGTGCGAGGGGAAGGCGCTCCCGCACTTGAAGCGGGAGCTGGCGGCCCCGTGTGGGGACTTCAGACGAGTCCACGCCGCAGGGGAGTCCGCTGGGGATGGCTCCCAGGGCATCGCGCGTGCCCTCTCGCGGCGCGAGCAGCTCGCCGCATGGGGGGGAGCCCGACACAGTGCCGCTCGGCCGCGGTGCGAGCAGGAGCTCACGGGCGCGCGACGGGGAAGTCGCTGGAGTCGCCACCGCGGGTGCGGCCTGCCCGGCGCCAGCGGAGCCGCAGCCGCAGGCCGCAGGGCGGCGCCGCGAGCGGCGGGGAAGGAAGAGGAAGCGGAGGAGTCGCGCCCTGCGCCTCGCACTGCGCCGCGCTCTGGTGGCGCGGCCAGCTATGCCAGGTCAGCTGCTGGGCCTCCCGCAGCGGCCACGGCGACGTGGTGGGCGGACGCCAGAATTGCCCCGCGCCCACGGTCCGTGAGGGGCAGGGGGGATGCGGGCTTTGTCGAGGACGGCCTGGCGTTCGAGGGCGTCGTCGATGGAGGCCTGGACCCGAGTTGCGCCAGCTGTCCGGAGGACGGCGGCAACTTCGACTGGCCCGTGGACAGCTGCGTGGTGGAGGCGGGGCCGCGCAAAAGAGGCCGCGAGGAGCAGGGAGGCAGGACACGCCGCCCCTCGCGCCGCCGCTGGGCGGACGAGGAGAATGCCATCGAAAAGCTGGACTTCGTGGATCCCCTGGCCTCGCCCGCGCTGGGCATGCTCGGATGAGCCAGGGCCGTCACCCGCGCGAGAGTGGCGGCTCGCCTGCACACGGGCCCCACGCGTCCGTGCCGAGCTGGGGAAAGCACGGCCTGTCCCTCAGCGGGGTGGGACCGCTCTCGGCCGCGGGCGCACCCAAGAAGGGGAATGGAGGAGGCACCGCGTGCGGAGGGCGGGCTCGAGAGCGTCGCCGCCTTTGCCCGTGCGCGGTCGGATCGCCTCCGAGCGAGAGCGCATCGGCGAAGCGCCATGCCAAGTGCTGCACGCGTTGCTCTGGGCTACTTCCAGCTCAGTTGATCGAGATTTCCCTCGACGCCGCGGCAGGCACGCTTCGTAGTGGCCGAGGCGCTGTGGGTGCAGCTGCGGCCGCCGCGGCTGCTCGTTTCGAAATCCCGCGTGCGCATGCGAGGGGCGCCATTGGGCCCTACCGCGGAGGACATCCCCCTCGCTCCTCCATGCTGGACGTGCGTAGCTGTTCCTCCCCCTCCCCAAGGAGACGAGAGGCCAACATCTCTACTGATGTGGTTCGGGTTGCCCTTCATATCTTATCACCGTCCCTCTTCTTCCTAACTGCTCCCGCCTTCCTGCTCTTTGATCCCGCCCTCTTCCTCACCCTCCTCATCATCATGTTCCTCCTCACAGATTCGCCCCCCCCACCTTTTCGTCACCTCCCTCTACTCCCCCCAGATCCTCCTCCTCATCATCCTTTCCATCCCCATTCCTCCTCATCCCCCCCTTCCCGTTCCACGACCACCACCACCACCACCACCTCCTCCTCCTCTTCCGCCTCCTCCTCATCCGCCTCCGCCTCCGCCTCCGCCTCATCCGCCTCCACCTCCGCCTCTTCCTCCTCCCCCTCATCCTCCTCCTCCTCCTTCTCTTTCTCCTCCTCCTCCTCCTCCTCCTCCTCCTCCTCTCCTCCTCTCCTCACCTCTTCCCCGTTCCCTTCCCATTCCCTCCTCTTCCCCTTACCCGTCCCGTTCCCGTTTCCGTTTCCCCTTCCCTTCCCCTTTTCCTCCTCCTCCTCCTCCTCCTCCTCCTCCTCCTCCTCCTCCTCTTCTCTTCCTCCTCATCCTCCTCCTCTTCTTCCTCCTCCTCCTCCTGCTCCTCCTCCTCCTCCTCCTCTTCCTCCGCCTCCTCTTCCTCCTGATTACACCCCCGCTCCTCCACCCGGTCCTTTCCTCCCCTCCCTCATTTCCCCTGCCGTCCTCCCCCGTCCGCACCATGCTTTTCCCCTCCAGACCACGAACCAATTGTCCACGGGCGCCTTCAAGAATGATAATAACAAACAAGGTAATCCCCCACAATCATGTAGAATAACAACATATAATGAAAAGATAATTAAGAATATATAACAACAAGTAATAATAATAATGATAATAGTAATAATGATAATAATAATAATAATAATAATAATAATAATAATAATAATAATAATAATAATAATACGAATAATAATAATAATAATAATAATAATAATAATGATAATAATAATAATAATACTAATACTAATACTAATAATAATAATAATGATAATAACAATAATAATAATGATAATAATAACAACACTAATAATAACAATAATGATAATAATAATAATAACAATATATATATATATATATATATATAAGGTAATCGTACGATAGAGCTGGCACTACCCGTCCTCTCCCCCATTCCCCGGGGTGGGCGCGCAGCTCTCCGCCCCTGTAACGAACGTCACTGTGCCCGAGCACCTGGGTGTCCTGCGACACCACCCCGATCCTCCTCTGGTGGTCGCGCAGCCTGGGCGGCGGGAGGTCGCCCCGCCGGCCCTCGACTCGGAGATGCCTTCGCCCTCTGCTCCTCAGAGTCCCCCTCCTCCTCCTCATCCTGATCCTTCTGCTGCTCGTGTGTGCGCTTCTTGTTGTGACCGTCCTCCTCCTCCTCCTCCTCTTCCTCCTCCTCCTCTTCCTCCTCCTCCTCTTCCTCCTCCTCCTCCTTCTCCTCCTCCTCCTACTCCTCTTCCTCCTCCTCCTACTACTTTTCCTCCTTCTCCTCCTCCTCACCACCACCACCACCACCACGGATGATGTTTAAGCTGATGATACGCACGAGCTTCACGGATGGAGGGCGAACCGACCACTTTCAACATGTGGCTCTCGCCTTAGCGCCGCGCGCATTCGCCCTAAACGTTTGTAATAGCTCCACGGATGGAGGACTGGCCGCTTTCAAAATGCGGTGTCGCTTTAGCGCGGCGCACACTCGTCTTAAACGTTCGCAAGACTTTCACAGATGGAGGGAGGTCCGCTTTCAAAATCCGGTTCTCGCTTTAGCGCCGCGCACACTCGTCTAAACATTTGTAAGAGCTTCACGGATGGAGGTCAGGACGCGTTCAATAAGGGGCTCTCGCCTTAGCGCCGCGCACATTCGTCTTCAGCGTTCGCAGGGATTTTACATATGGAGGGCGGTCCGTTTTCAAAATGTGGCTTTCGCATTAGCGCCGCGCGCATTCGCCTTGCATTAGGGAAGAAGCTTCACAGGTGGACGGCGGCTCCTTTTTTCAAGCTGCGGCTACCGCCTCAGCGCCGCGCACATGAGTTTGACACATTTGCACAGGCTTCAGGGACGGAGGGCGGCCCGCCTTCAAGATGCGGCTCTCGCCTCCGCGCCGCGCACGTTCGTTTTCAAAGATGAATACAGGGGCTTCACGGATGACGGGCGGCTCCTTTTCAAAAAGCGGTTCCCGCCATAGCGCCGCACGCATTCATTTTGGAAGTTTATTCATTCATTCAAGGGTTGTCGCCATAGCGCTGCACGCATTCATTCATTCATTCAAGGGTTGTCATGCCTACCGTTTCAGAAATAATATTTTGGTACGATGTCGGACTCTCAGGGCGCAACAGTTAGGTTGAGTTGGTGCGTTGAAGTCCCAGGAATTAGTGTTACAATGGCAAGATTCAGAATCGTCAAAGCGCAGCAGTAACGTTGATTCGTGACCTTGAAGTCCCAGGAACGGTTTTCTGATGCGCTCTGGCAAAACTCACAATTTCCAAACGCTGGTCTTCCAACGGGGCACCCTCGATGATGATGATGAACCCTTGTAAGGGCCAACGAAGAGGGAAGCTGCGCAACCACCCAAAAGCATCGCAGGAGGAGGCAGGAGGAGGGGGGGAGGAAAAAAAGGAGTGGATACCACAGTGCTCTATGAAAAACAAGAACCCAGCACAGCAAGGTTGGGAAACAGACGCCGCTCACCTAGTTATGCATGACCAGTGGTACGCTGGCACTCAGCGAGCCCTACCCTGCCGCAGGCAGGACTGACGAGGTTGTCGCTGGACGCCTGTCGCGGGCGCGCTCTCTCGCCAGACCCCCCAAGGACATGGGGGAAACCACAGGACCGACCGGACAGAAGAGGGGGGAGAAGGAGGCAAGCGGCAAGGGGCCAGGCCAGAAAAGGAGAGCGGGACGGTGGGAAGAGAGAGAAAGAGAAAGAAAGAGAGCAGTCGCGGAAGGCCCTCCTAGGCCCTCCCCTCCCAACTCCCCTACCGCGCCATACCTTCAAAGACGGGCCCCCCAATCGACCGCTTCTTCGCGGACCCCGACCACTTTTGACAGCGGACCGGCGGCAAAAAGGACAAACGACCGATGACAACGCTGCGCAGCGCCACTGTCATTGGCGAAAGATAAAACCTGTCCCTCGAGTGGCCAAAATGATTCCCTATCTCGCGGCCCCCGACCAGTCACTGGTCGAGGCGGCCTCGGGCGTCCCCGGTGCCCACCCGACCTCCGCGGCCTCGCTGGCGCCACCGGCGGCGCCTCGCCAGCCCTGGTGCGCCGCTGCTCCAGGCATGCGGCGCCGCCCGCGGCGCGGGCCCGGGTGCGCAGGCCAGCCCCGACGGGAGTGATCCCCCCGAGAACGGTGGCGACGTCACCGACGAGGGGCACCAGAGCAGAAGGCGGCGAGGGCCAGGGCGGCGCCGACCACCACCACGACGAGGACGAGGACGAGGACGACGACGAGGACGACGACGACGACGACGACGACGACGACGACGACGACCACGACGACGGCGGCGACGACGACGACGACGACGACGACGACGACGACGACGACGACGACGACGGTGGCGGCGGCGGCGGCAGCGGCGGCAGCCGTGACGGCGGCGCTAGCGAGGGAAAGAAGAGGAGAAGGATGAGGAGGAAAAGGAGGAGGAGGCGGAGGAGGACCAGGATGAGGAGCAGGAGGAGGACCAGAGCAAACCCAGGATGCACCAACGCTGCTGCAAGGCGCCCGCCGGTCCCAGGCGCCCTCCTCGTCAATCCCTACAAGCCCTCCCTTTCACTGGAAGCGCCCCCCGCGGATGATGAGCGCCCTCTGGGCCTGCCACTCGGGCGGCAGGGGCCTGCCGTTCCGGCGATGGCCCCGTGTGGAAACGGATGCGGCACATCTCGGCGAAGACTGGCAGTGCCCATTGCCACTGCCCGCGTGTGCTGCAAGCGCTGATGCCCACGACGCGATGGTTTGGGACACGCTTCGCGCGTGGGACAATGAGGGTGCTGCCCTCAACTTCTTCGCCCGACCAGGCGACCTCATGTCCACCTCGGAACGCAGCAGCATCTTCTCGAGGCCCTCGCTGGCTGCGGAACGCACAAGGCAAGAGTGGCTCGCTGCGCTTACGCGCTGGAGCGGCTGAGCAAATCTATTCCGGCTCTACGACTCCTGCTTGTCATTCCTTCTTCGCTATTCGCGTATACTCCTACTTTGCCATCCGGCCGGCCGAGAGCGGCCGAGTCCGGGACGCCCCGCCCGCCGCCCGACCAGAGAAAAACAAGACTACTAAGACGACGATGTCGCGGTCCACATGGACTTTATGCCGTCCACGTCGTAAGGTGCGCGGCAAGAGCGGGGCGGATGGGGCGCATATCCCGCGCGAAGGGGCGAAGTATCGCTCTCGCCTCGGCGCCCCGCTGGCGTTCCAAGGGAATTGAGCTCCCACGCCAGTGCGTCGAAGCGCGCGCAGACGAAAATGTCCTCCTCGCCTCGGCGCCGCGCAAATTTCACCTGAAAGTGGCACTCCCGCTTCGGCGCGGCGCATACTTGTCACCCGCCAAGATTTGGGCCCCCCCAAAAAAACGGGCGTATTGTCGTTGTCGCCCAATCTCCGTGCACACTTCGTTTGCGAGTGGCGTTCCCGCGCGGGCGCGGCGCATGTTTCCTCTGCCGAGTCGCGCGAACGCGGCAGCGGCAGCGGAGCAGGGCCACGCGAGAGCGGGCGAAATGCTGTCCTCGCCCAGGCGCCGCGCTGTGTGTGTTTGTATTGTGTGTTGTGTGTTGTGTGTTGTGTGTTGTGTGTTGTGTGCTGTGTGTGGTGTGTGGTGTGTGATGTGTGGTGTGTGGTGTGTGGTGTGTGGTGTGTGGCGTGTGGCGTGTGGCGTGTGGTGTGTGGTGTGTGGTGTGTGGTGTGTGGTGTGTGGTGTGTGTGTGTGCGTGCGTGCGTGCGCATGTGTGTGTGGTGTGTGGTGTGTGGTGTGTGGTGTGTGGTGTGTGGTGTGTGGTGTGTGTGTGTGTGCGTGCGTGCGTGCGCGCGTGTGTGTGTGTGTGTCTGTGTGTCTGTGTGTCTGTGTGTGTCTGTGTGTGCCTGTGTGTCTGTGTGTGTCTGTGTGCCTGTGTGTCTGTGTGATTGTGTGTGTCGGCAACGGTCGATCGCAATTAGCACATCCATTTGCTGCTCGCGCCTGGGGATCCTCTGCGCTGCCGACTTAACAAAGTGTGCGAGAGAGAGAGAGAGAGTTAAGTGCGTGGGTGTGTGTGTGGGGGTGTATATGTCTGTGCGTGTGTGTGTGTGTGTCTGTGCGTGTGAGTGTTAACAAATCGCAAGGTGGCGGTACCTCTTCCTCCACCGACCACGAGGGGAGTTCCCTGCAGCAAGCGAACTGTGCACAGACACCGACCCTGGCCAGGACCATCGGGAGCCCAGGACCGGTGCACGCGCCCTCCTGGCCCGGCCAGGAAGACGCACGCGCACCGGCTCTGGGCCCCAGGCGCACGTGGCCCAGGTCGGCGTGCGTGGGCACAGCTCCCTTCCTCCGGCACCGCGGGCGGAGAGCACGTCCGTGCCCACGGCCTCGCGGGCCCCGCTCCTGGGCCGCGACGACCCCGCGGGCACGGGGGTCGCTCCCTCGCGGGCGCCCCGCGCGGGACGCGCCCGTGCGACCGCGCATCCGCGGGGTCGCGCCCTGGGATCCGAACCGCCAGGGCGCGGAGGCGGGCAGGCTCGCCGCCCGGGACGTGAGCTGCCCCGCTGGGTGGCGACGTCCGGACGCGACCCCCACAGTCCAGCGACTCCCCTGAGAAGCGATGGGGCGCCCTGGGAGGGCTCGGGTTTCGCCGCCGGCCCGTGCGGCCGGTACTGGGTGAGGCTGCGCCCGTTCAGCAGCACGTCGCCCGCCTGGGGGTCGTAGAAGCGGAGCAGCAGGCCCAGCAGCGTGCTCTTGCCGGCCCCGCTCCTGCCGACGATGGCCGTCGTCTGCCCGGGCGGCGCCTTGAAGCTGAGCCCAGAGAGCACCTTCTCGAGGGGGCAGCACACGGACCGAGTATTCTGGGGCACGGGAGGACATCCTGGTAGGATGTGTCCTCCTTGAAGGCGTGCGTCCGACCGGAGCATCCAACATAGAATCTTGCAGCGCAGCGCTTCTCGAGCGGCATGGCCAGAAAGCACCCGCCAAGGAGCTTATACTATACGTTGTTCGAGCGTGCGCGCTGCCCCTGCGGGGCCGACGCCCACATAGAAGAAGCATGGTTGGGTGGTGCCGATCTCGGGCGGACAATACTCGAGCAGGATATTCGAACCCTCGCACACTTGAGGGGGATTTCGATCACCCCCCACCGCCCCCGAAATCTGTGAACATTTCAGCATGCGTGATGGCGTTTGGGGTTCGAAAGCTTCTGTCCACCCAGGCCCCCTCGATATTAAGTTGAAGGGCCGGGGGGCCCATATTGCGCCGTAGGTACGCACCCTTTGCCCATGAGGGGAAGGGAACCACAAATCGGAGCTCGAAAAAGTGTCTCTCGTTAGGAGGCAACTTCCGGGAGGTCTGCCAAAGAACGATCGAGGGCAGCTCAGCCCGCACAAGAGGCAACTGAGCTGGATCAGCCCAGGTGAAGCCCAAAGTTAATACAAACTAGGCCGGATTTAGCAAGAGTAAACAAGCAAAACTGAATGGGAATGTACCGGATTAGCCCCGGTTTCGACCACGGATGTGCCAGCGTCGATGCTGAATTTTTCACCTCCCAGAAGTTGCATCCCATCTTCTGGATTCCAGCCTCTGGGGGCAGGCTTCGAGCCCCCAGGCCATCGACAATCTGTTCAGGATGGTGGCATGGCCTGGATGGACCATGGAAGCAGTCCCGGGGCCGATCTTGAACACCTCTGTCATCGGAGGTGCACATGCGCGCGGGGGCGAGTGTTAGCCGTCCGCGGCGCTCGGAGGGGGGCACAGGCGGGGAACAACAGGGCTTCGGGCCCCTTCGGGTCCCCAGCTCTGGCCGAAACTGGCACGCTCCCGCAAAAACGCCAACCGCTGACGCGCCCAGCGTTCCCGTCGCCGTCCAGCTGGCCTGCTTCCCCATGCGCATCTGGTACGCGAAGTGCACGCCGCAGAACTCGACGGAACACGGTCCCGCCTCCACCGCCTCGCCCACATCCAGGGGGATGTCGGGCTCCAGATCCAGGATCTCGAACACCCGCTGGCCAGCCGAGACGCCTCGGATCACCTGATTCATCACGCCGTTCAACCCCTGGATCGCCTGGTTCATCATGTCCCAGTAGAGGTTAAACGTTATGAGCTTGCCAACAGTGAGGGTCTCCCCGTCATTTTCGCCGCTGTCTCCGCCAGAGAGCACCGCATGGCCACCGTACCACAGGATCAGGATGGTCGCGGCGAAGCTCAGGTAGCCGGTGATGGCGTTCACCCCGGCGGACATGATGGCGTCCACTTTCGCGAAGCGGGAGGCGCCTACAGGACGAGGTCTCGATCGAGGAGGAAGAGGAGGAGGAAGATGAGGAGGAGGAGGATGTTGTTAACACAAACGTGTTAGCACGTTACTCGTCAATCCTTCCTGCCAATTCGACGGCTGTGCTCAAACAAGAATTTTACCGCAAAGCTCCGTTTTTCCTGATGTCGGCTTTGTCACAGAACCTCATCTTGGGCGAGTTCCTGCGGAGTCATAGGCTTCGACCGCGTCTCAGGAGACCCACCGCTTCTAAGGACACAGAGGACCCAGAGGGAAAGGCCGAGCGTCCCGAAGAAAACTCCATCCACAATCATCGACGGGCCCCCGCACTGTGCGAGAGGTCAGCCGTGAGACGCGCAGAGGCGGTGAAATTCGCCACCTCGGAGTCCGAGGGCAACCATCCGCCTGACCCGCTCCGTTTGTTGTGGAAGAGGGAACAGAAGTGATGAATGATAGCGACGCATCGCAGCCGAGGAATGGAGCAAGGACACAGGGAGGAGAGGAGGTGGAGGAGGAGGAGGAGGAGAAGGAGGAGGCCCCGAGGCAGCCATTGGCAGCCCCCACAGACTCTCAAAGCGTTCGAGAGGGAGGGGGCTGGAGGGGGGGGGTATAGAGGGCAGGAGGGGGGTTGATAGAGGAGGAACATGCACAGAGGAGGAGGTGGAGGAGGAGGAGGAGGAGGAGAAAGAGGAGGAGGGGCAGAAGCAGGGGAAGCACGAGGAGGAGGAGGGTGCCGTCGATGTGCCCGTCGAAGATCGACCTCTCGAGCCCGTCGGCGGCGAAGCTGCGGACCGTGCGCACGTTGCGGAGGGCCTCCTGTGGGCGCGCAGCGGGAACGCGCAGACGTTCGTGCCGCGCGGCGAAGCTCGGTCGGGCCCTGGGCCACGGCGTAGACGACGGGGACGCCCACGAGTTTTTCCCCAACCGCCGAATGATGTTCCTCAGGCTAGGGCGGCGGCCAAGCCTGACGCTGCAAGGCTGCCCGCGTACTTCGAGGTGTGGCAGCCCGCCACTTGTTCAGCGGACCGGGCGGGAGAACGGGTCGGAGCGGTAGGGACCCCCCCGAGGGGGGGGGAGGAGGAGGAGGAGGAGGAGGAGGAGGAGGAGGAGGAGGAGGAGGAGGAGGAGGGGAGGAGGACGACGAGAAGGAGGTGGAGGAAGAGGAGGAGGAAGTGGAGGAGGAGGAGAAGATAAAGGAGAAGGAGGAGGAGGAGGAGGAGGAGGAGGAGGAGGAAGAGGAGAATGAGGAGGAGGTCCAGCTCCGCTCCTGCCGGGCCCCCTCGTGCTCCTCGCGGAGCCGTTGACAGAGCAAACCCCCGTATAGACACCTCTTGGGGGGCGCCGTGGCCCGAAACTTCCCGGCGGGAGCCCAGCCGTGGCGCCGAGAAGCCTCCCGGGAGCTCCCCAAAAAGGCCTCCCGAAAGAGCGCCAGAACGCCCAGGAAGGGCCCCCCACGTTCCCCTGAGGTCCGGGCTTGGCGGAGCAAAAAACAGGCAGCATCGCCAATCACGACCAGAGCCCCAGACCCCATCTTCCTGCGGCCTTCCTTCTTCGAGCCCGATCCCCCTGCGAGGGCCCAAAGGCCCGACATGGAGCGAAATCGCCCGGTGCGAAACAGTGGCGGCGCCAGGATCGCAGGGCCTCCTGGGCCCCTTTCGTCACGGCGACATGCGCCTCCTCGAGCCCGATCCTCCCCGCCACGCTGGGCGGCGTGCGGTCCTGGGCCACCCCGTTCGCCTCGGCGATGCCCTCGCGCTGCCTCCGGTTGACCTTCTGTGACCACCTCGCGTACAGGCGCGTGATACCCGCCGCCGCGGTGCACGGCGAGTTCGTGTCGTGACGACGTCGGCGTCGGTTTCTGACACCGCGCGGATCGCCCAGCCTCCAAAGATCGGCGGAGTTTTACCAGCCTCGAACTTATCCCTATCCCTGAGATTGACACGCCAATCTTAGGGATGCGCCCTCAAAAAATAAGGGAATCCCTAAGATTGGCATCGTGATGAGGAGGTGCCCAGCATAGGGATAGGGATATGCTCCAGGCTGGTAAGAGTTCGAGTAGCCAGGCCGTTCCATATCGAGCGATTCTTGGGCGCAGGTCGCCAGCTCGGCGGCGCGCCCGGGGGGAGGTGACGGGGGGCAGGCCTGCTCAGAGGGCGGCGGGGCTCTGCAGAGGCCCCCTTGGCCTTCCCAGGAGCCGTCTCTGGTTTCGGGGAGGGCCCAGGAAACTTCTTGGAAGGCCCGAGGCCTTCCGAACCTCCTGCGCATCGGGGGCGCCCAGGGGGAGGGGCGCCCAAGAGGAGGGGCGTCCAAGACGGGGGGGGGGGGGCGCAAATCATGGCCAGCGGCACGTGCGCGGCCCAGGGGGGGGGTCCAGGGAACGCACAAAAATAAGAAGAGGCGCCATGAAAGCTTGGGAGATATCAGTCGAGTAGGGGATCGACTACAGCAGTGATGTACCCAAAAATTCAACTGTTCGTTGAATCTGCGAAGGGTACGTAGAATGTCCGTAGATCTGCGAACACCCCACGTATTTTCGCAGGTTCGGCTGACAACAATAACAAGTTTGGGGTACATCAATCGTGTAGTCGATCTCCTGCTCGCATCATGGCCCTGGCCATGATATCCACCCCCCTGGCCATCACCCCCCTCTTGGCCGCCGCGGAGAGAAAGCCTGCCCTCCATCTGCCTCCCCCCCGGGCACGCCGGCGACGTCAGCGGCGCTCGGCCTCTGCACAACGCCCGCGGCGGGGTCACCGCCGCGCCGGCACGACACGAACGTGCCGTGCCGCGGCTGGTGTGCGCGGGGTCCCGCCCGGACCTCCGGGCGCGCCGAGGAGAAAAACAAACATCAATAACAGCAGCAACAACAACAACCACAACAACAACAACAACAACAACAGCAGCAGCAGCAACAGCAACAACAACAATAACAACAACAACCACCACCACAACAACAACAATCATTTTAAGACTGTTCGCCCTTATATGCTCGAGTGTCCAATAACGCGTATTTCCCAAACCCTCGATACCCGCCCTCTTCGTCTTCGATCGAACCCCTTTTGGGGGGTGTACCTTTCTTCCCTGCAGGTTGGGCCCCGGCAAGCGGCGGGGCGGCCGCGGACCGTCGGCCTGGCCAGCGGCAGCGCTGATCGGCGGGGCGGCCGCGGACCGTCGACCCGACCCCCAGAGGGACGGACAGGGGACCGACCACGACGACGACGACGACGACGACGACGACGGCGACGAGGACGACGACGACGACGGCGACGACGAGCGAAAGCGAGAGCGAGAGAGAACGACAGCAGGGCCACGAAGGGCACGAAGTAGGCCACAAAGGGCGACAGCGGGGACACGAAGGGAATGAGTATGGGGCCACGAAGAGTGCGAACGAGCGGGGGCCACGAAGTGCAGATAATGCGGTGCC
>CAUYUJ010010006.1:0-10000 GCA_963575745.1 Prorocentrum cordatum
AGAGAAGCTCGTCCCTCCTCCTCCTCCTCCTCCTCCTTCCCCTCCCTCCTCTTCCTTCCTCCTTCCCCTCCCTCCGTCCTCCTCCTCCTCCTCCTCCTCCTTCCCCTCCCTCCTCTTCCTTCCTCCTTCCCCTCCCTCCGTCCGCGGTGCATGTTCCAGTGCGCGCAGCAGCGATGGCGGCGGTGTGCCCAACCCCAAGGGGCGGCACCCCCGGGGGTAACTGCCTGCGAAACATGCAAGCAGCTACTCCCAGGAGGGTGAGGGCTTCTGCCGGCCGGAGCCTCTGGCCAGCATACAAGGGAGCTCGTAGACGAACGCGACCTCCCCGGCCGCCGGCCTGCGCCTCTCCGCGGCGTCGCAGTCGTCGGTGCCCCCCAGTAGCGCCGCCCAGCCGCCGCAGCGCAGTCAGCGGCGCAGTAAGCCAGCAGCGCTCCGCAGCGGGCCCGCGGGCGCGGGGTCGCGCTGGCTGGCGGCCTCGCCAAGCGTCTGGGGCCTGCGGCCAGCTGGCCCGCGCTCTGCAGCCCGGGTGTCGCGCTCGCTAGGCGGTGGCAAGGGCGGCGTCCCCCTCGAGCGGCCTCCGGTGGCGGCGGCGCCGACGCCTGGCGCGCCGCCTAGCGCAGGCCGGCTGCCTTGCGGAGCTGGCGCGCCGTGGCAGCTTGCAGGCCGCAGCTCAGGACCTTGTAGGCCCGCGCCAGCTCCCGCGGCTGCTGTTCCTCAGGCAGGCGTCTTACCTGCCCTAGCAGCCAGAGGCGGGCCTCGGCGCCGAGCCGCCCCCCCGCCTCGAGGACGAAGGGCGTGAGCCGAGCGCCTGGGTAGCGCGCGTGCTTCTCGCGCTCGCCGCGCCTGCTGGCCTCGCCGTCCCAGCGCGCGGCCACGCGCAGCTCGGCTGGCGTGCCGGCTGCGGGGTGGCGAACGGAGACGTCCAGCCACCGGGCCCCGTCGTCTTCTTGGTACTCCAAATCCAGGATGGCGCGCTCGAGCTGGCCCTCTGGACGCTGGCGGTCCCAAGTCGGCACTCTCTGCTCGAGGAGTGGCCGTTCGCCGCGCCAGCGGTGGAGGAGCCCAGCGACCCTCCGGTTGAGTCCGCCATGGCGCGCCAGCACCCCCCCGCCCCGCTGGCAAGTCAAGGCGTGGTAGCCGCGCTCGTCCAGAGCCCTGGCGCAGCTGGCCCCGTCGGCGCCGCGCAAGCAGCAGGCGGCCCCTGTCGTCGCGAGCTCGCGCTGGCTGAGCTCCGCGCGCGGGAGCTGCAGCCGCCGCCTGGCGCTGGTCTCCCAGTGGGCGTCTTCCAGCGTGCAGAGTTCGTCCTCTGGGTAGGTCAGGTAGGCGCCGCTGCCGCTGCCGGCCGCCCCCCGCAGCTCGGCCTGTCCGGGAAGGTGCAAGCGTCGCAGCAGAGCTGCGTGCTGGTTTCTTTGTACCTTCTCAGTTGCCAGGCCTTGCTTCAGGGGCGCCTGCAGCGCAGTCGCCAGGTCCCCGCCCGCGGCGAGCTCCAGCCCTTGGTCTTGCAGCCCTTGCCTCGCAGTGGTCAGTTGCTGGGCCGCTCGCGGCAGCCGTTCCAAGCAGTCTGCCAGCGTCCCGCTGCCCTGGTCCTCCGTGACCTCCCCCGCCGCCAGCGTCCAAGAGGCCAGGAAAGCCGCGTGGCGGCGCGTGGTAGCCAGCTGCGCGCCCAAGCCCCCGAAGCGGGCTGGGAGGCCCAGCAGCTCCTTGGCCGTGTCGCCGAGGTCCCGCCCAAGCAGGTCCTGCCAGCAGCCAGCGAGCAGGTCGTCGTACTGCTCCGTCGCGGCGTCCGTCGCGAGCTCCATTCGCAAGGAGTGCTGGCTTGCCGGGCCTGCGTAGGCGCGGAGGAGGGCTGCCGTCGCGTGCTTCTTGAGCCCTGCCTTGTGCAGTTTCTGAAGCTCTCGGTAAAGCTTCTGTAGCTTCCTCCCAGCTTCGGCGAGGCTGTTCGCTGGCTCCCCGAGGGCTGCCGGCGCGCTGCTGTCGGCGTCGCCCGGCGGTCGCAGGTGCTTGCCGAGCACGGGCAAGCTGTGCACCCAGCAAGCCTGCAGCTCTCCCGTGAGCATGGCTCGCCCAGCTGGGGACCAAGCAGCTGTCTTCCCGGAATTCAGCTTTAGCCCGAGGGGCTGGAGAGCCTGTTGCAGGGCTTGCAGCGCGAGAGCAGCCAGCGGAGCCTCCACCACCAGGTAGGAGTCGTCCAGGTAGCTGTACAGCCTCGCCTGTGGGTCCAAGCGGAGTAGTTCCTCGTAGAACCTGTCCAAGGCAACCCTCTGCGCCACGGAGAACGCAGCGGGCGACAAGGGGTCCCCCTGGTCGAATCCCCTGTCGCTTTGAAGCGGGTGGAAACGACCCCCAGCGTCTCGCCAGAGGTGTTTCGCTGGCTGCCCGTACCACGAGAGGAGCGCTGCCGCGACCACCTCGTCTCGCTCTGCCATGGCCGCCAGGGCGGGCGCCCGTTCTAGCGAGGGGAAGGCGGCCTCCAAGTCCAGCTTCAGGAAGACTGCTGTGGGCCTGGTTTCCGCCTGGGCCTCCAACTTCCGCAGCAGGAGTTCGGTGCCGCCTGGCCTCCCGACTCCGTACTGCCTGTCGCCAGCTGCGGCCCGAAGTTGCTCCTTCCTGACCCGCGCCAGCGCTCGCAAGCCCAGGCGGCGCACCGTGGAGCCCACAACGAGCGGCCGTACGTCGTCGCCTCCCTTTTGGAGCGCCGTGACCTCCCCTGTGCGGAGAACGGCTAGGGCCTCGCTGGGCAGCATGCCGAAGGCGATCCAGGATATCGCTTCGGAGAGCCATCCCAACGTCTCGGCGCAACGCTTCGCGTCTTCGAGGTGTTCCAAGCGGCAGCCTAGCAGCCCCGGCGCCGAGAGACGGGGCGGCCTCCGCAGCAGTTTCGCTGTCTCCTCCTGGACGCTTTCGAGGATCTCTGGCGGAGCCCGCGGGATGCCCTCCAACGACGGCGCTGGCTGAGCTGTTTCGCGGAAGCACGCCTTTACCTTGTTCAAGGTGTCTGGGGTGCGTGGAGCCAGTCTGCTGTTGGCTGTGGCTCGGAGAGCCCGGCCTTCTTCTCCAGCTGCTGCCAGGGTGTGTACCCGCGCCGCCTTTTGTTTGTCGCTGTTCTTGGCGGCCGCCACTGGGATCTTCCGCCCGTGCCGGACGGACGCCCAGAGCGCGTCCCACTGAGCCCCCCAGAACCACGCAAGGCGCTCCTCGAGCAGCTCTGCGCAGGTTGCGGTTTTGTCGCTGGTGCTGAGAAGGAGGAGGTCCAGCACCAAGAACAACTTCCATTCATCCTTCGCCTCCCCGCGTTCCCGGGCGTGCCGAAGGACTTCCAAAGACTCCCGGCGCACCTGGAGGACGGCGCCGCGTAGTCTGTCTGGGATCTGCACATACGTAGTGGCTCCTGTGGTTACCAGGTCGTCCCACGGCAGGGCTGTCCACCAGTCTTGGCCGGGTAGCTCGTTGTCGTCCCAAGCTGGATGCTGGACGGGCTGGTGTTGCTGCTGCTGCGCCTGCGGCGCCCCTCCAGCGGCGGCTCCTGCTCCGCGGGTAGCCTCGCGGACTGCCGTCTGCGCTCGCGCCGCCTCGGCGCTCAACGCATCGCCTCTCCCATGAGGCCGGAGCTCCGCGCCTGGCGGCAGGCGACCCTTCAGGCAGGTAGTGCACATCCAGCGTGAGCACGTGCGGTTACCCCAGGTGCACAAGCGCAACTCGCCTGCTTCGAAGACCAGGCCGCAGGCCCTGCAGGCGGCCGGTCGTGCCGATGCTCCTTGCACGTCGACCGCCCAGACCGCTGCCCGAAACTGGGCCGCAAGCTGAACGCTCGCGTCCACCTCCATCGTGTCCTCCTGCTCCTCTCCCCCTGGCTCCTGGCGCCGCCGGCCGCTGGCCGCGGGTGCGCCTGCGGCCGCGAGGGAAACGTCGACTTCCATGGCGCGCCCCCCCCGCGGAGGAGGAGGAGGAGGAGGAGGAGGAGGAGGAGGAGGAGGAGGCCGCCAGGCGTTGAGCGATGGGATTTTTGTAGCACTTCTCATGACCTCTCATGCATCCGCCGACGAGAATAATTACTTTCCAACTATTGTCGGGGTCCCAATCCGTCAATAAGCCGGCGGACTAATTACTCATGTTCCCATTATTGCCCGGGGGTTTATTAAAGATCCTTTGGAATTACAGGAGGAATATTCAGAAATAGCCATGAACAAAAATAGTCAGGGGCGATTTGTTTTAATAGTATGTTTGACCACGTTAGGGTATCTTTTGACCATGTTTCATTTTTAGTTCAAAATCTCCCTGTAGGAGGACAGGCCCGACTTACCTCGAGGCCTCCTAGATTCAGGCGATCGCAAACATGGATCAAGGGGGCGCGGATTGGCGACGGGCCCTGAATCAATGGGAAACCGCGGATTTCCGCCGCCGAGCGAGGCGGCACCGGCCGCACTTTGGGGAGGGCACCTCCCCCGATCCATGGGTTTGGCGACCGCGCGCCAAATCTATGGATCGCTAATCTATGTTTGCGCGCCCCGGGTAGATGGAGTCCGAGTGCGCGCCACATCGCCGATGCATCTCCGATTCGGCTCGATGAGCAGCCCGATTTGCTTCACGCCGAAGGTGCCCATGCATCGCCGACGTCGGCGATGCATCGCTGGTGCATCGCCGATACATCGCTGATGTATCGGCGATGCGGCGCGATCCTCCGACCCCATCTGCTCGGACCCCATCTAGGAGGCCTCCTCCTCCTCCTCCTCCTCGTCCTCCTCCTCCTCTGCCATTATCGTATATCATCGTTGCCCGTCATCCCCGGGGTCACCCGCGGGGGCGCCGAAGGGAGTCGCGCGTCGCGCGTCGCGGTCTGGGGCACGGCGGCGGTGCTTCGCCAGGGGGGGGGGGCGGCGCGAAGGCGTGAGAGCGCGAAGTCGGTCTCGCGTCGCGGGATGTCGCGGGGCGCGATGCCTGCGGGTCCTCCCTTTGCGTTCCCCTCCCCCCCCCTCCCTGGTGCCAGCACACAGCCACACGGGGAAAGAGGTTCGTCTCCAGAAAAAGAAGAAGCCATCCTCGTCATCTTCGTCCTCTTCGTCGAGCGCGAAGAAGGGCAAGCGCCTTCCCAACAAGGCGGGCAAGAAGGTCGCCGCGCAGAAGGCCGCGGACATCAAGAAGAAGGAGGCGGAGAAGAGAAAAGAGTCGGAGAAGAAGAAGGAGGCGGGCCCCTCTGGCGTCGGGCAAGAGGGGGGCGGACGGGAGGAGGAGGAGGACGAGGGAGGAGCCGGCTAGAGGTGGCGGGAGGAGGCTGGAAGAGCAGGCGGAGGGCGACGCGAGACGGGAGGCGGAGAGGGCCCAGGCCGGCTCATTGGCTCAGCGCTTCGCGTATGGGGGGCAGGTATCGTTTAACCGTTCCTATCCCCATCCCCATCCTTGTCCAGACCCCCACCATCTCAGCACCCCCAGTTGGGGATATACCCCTCGAAGCCCGAAGGAAGCGGCCTGCACCCCCAGTCTAGTTAGGGGGTAGAGCGGCGCGTGGGGCCCAGGCCACGCCCTTGGAGATGGAGGTCGGCGAAAGGATGCTCAGGGATGTTTTGTCTCAGGGATGTTTTTTCCTGTGGCGTGCACGGGGCGCGGGCCAGCGCGCAGCAGGGGACGCCCACCGTGTGCCCCGACCCCCCCGCCACGGACGTGATGCCGTGGCGGCGCCGCCGCGGACAGCATGGCCCCAAGCACGAACATGCATTCGCTTGGATCCCCCCTTGCTCCACACTCGAGGGGTCGGCGAAACGATGCTCGGGGGGGGGGGGGGAGGCGCGACGGCCACCGCGGCAGCCCGCGCCCGTCGTCGGGGGGGCCCCGCTCGGAGCGCGCCCGCGCGCCGAGCCGGCCTCCCGCGGGAAGCCGGGCCCCTCCAGCGCCTCGCGGGCTCGGCGCGGGGCTCCCTTTCGCAGGGCTCGCCCTCGGGGGGGCCCCGCCGGGCCCGGGCGGACGGGGCCAGGATTTGGACGCCCGAAATGGGTACGGAAAGAATGGGTACAATGCCCAACAACAAATGGTGTCCCAAACCAACAGCGGCCGCTGTTGGGCAGGCGGCCTTCAGTCTCGAGTGGACACAGGCCGCGGCGACACCGACAACGAGTTCTCTTCAGAATGAACAGGAACTGCTGTTGGGCATTGTACCCATTCTTTCCTTACCCATCTCGGGCGTCCAAACAGGACGAGGACGGGTCTGTTCCAGAGAGTTCTGGGCCGATCTCAGAGAGTGCCACGATTGGACACGGGATGCGAAGCCAGAGGCGTGGGGGTAGATCGAGTAGATCTTGGGGCTGTCTTCGACGCCCAGGGCGCCCTCAGACCCAGTGGGTGGACGATATCTAACAACATGTGCTGACCAACATCCGTTACGACGATTGGACACAGGTTGCGAAGCTGGAGGCATGGGAGACCACCCGAGGGACGATGGCATCACGGCGTGAGCGGGTCTCGGCCCTCCCGGCAGCTCCCTCGCGGAGCCCTGCGCCGACTTCCGCCCCGTTCCGCTCTCGGCCAGTTCCGGAAGGCGCTGAGAAGGCGGCGGCGCCCGAGACATTTTCCAGATCCGCCGGGTCTCAGAGATTCTCGATGTGACTTCACCGGAAGTGTTTACCCTCGTCGTGGCTTCGTCTTACCCGGGGGCCGTCAAGAAAGGGTCGGGAGGAAAAACGGGCCCCGGGGAATATCGACTGCAGTCGGACCGAGGCATACGATCGAGGACGGTTCGGGGAGGGCACACCCTAACCTGATGTTCTTCGTGCTTTCTTGGATGTGCTTGTGCATCCTGGGGGAAGGTACCCTTGGATGCCCTTCGTTTTGGCTCTCGGAGGGTTTCATGTTTTTGAAGGATGTTATTATGTCCCAGGCCCGGCTGTACACGTAAGAGTGATCCTTCGCCAGAGTGAGCTTTATTGGTGCGGGCTCACCGGGGCCCCCCAGATGGCGGAGCGCCGTGCGGCAGTGGCTGCTTGCGCGCTTGCATGTGGCCGCCTTGCGCCCCTTGGATCTGCGCACTCACGGCCACTCTTGCCTAGGGTCGAGTGTGTTTTTTCGGCCCCTTCAATCTGGGGAGCCCGTTTTGAGAAACTCCAGACGTCGGGTGTCTGGGTGCAGCCCAGACGCTGAGAAAACGACCACTTCGGGTTGAAGAGGAGCTGTGGTCTCTGGGTCGTACCTCAGGTCTGGGTCACGGAGGCTCTTCGTGACCAGAAAAGATTCCTAATTCTTCCTTTGTTGATCTATTTGGCAGCACGATGGCTGTAGGCCCATCGTGCTGCAAGAACTCCTGGGCTTCGCGTGAGGAACAGCAGCAGAAGGACGAGGACGAGGAGGAGGAGGAGGACGAGGAGGAGGAGGAGGACAGGGAGGACGAGGAGGAGGAGGAGGATCAGAGGAGGAAGAGATACCGGTACCGCTGCTCTTCATGCGGAGCGCTCGTCGCCACCGCTTTGTCCAGGGTGCACACGGAGAGAGGCCCGGGGAGTATCAGGAGGGGGAAAAACACACAGACACAATTAATCGTCGACTCCCAGGAAAATATGGGAAAATATGGGAAGTGGGGGGAAGACAAAAACCCAGAAAATATGTGAAAATATGGAGAATCCTTTTATTTGTGTGCATTTATGTGTGTGTGTCCTGGGGCCCCTTCAGAGGAGCTGCATCAGTACCTCCTCGGCCCCCCGGGGGAGATAGCAGGGCCAGATCGGAGGTCTTCAGGTATGCACCTGCAGACCGACCCTGGCCCGGCGGATCCAGGGCCCGGGATCGGTGTGTGCGTGTGTGTGTGTGAGGAGGAGGAGGAGGAGGAGGAGGAGGAGGAGGAGGAGGAGGAGGAGGAGGAGGAGGAGGAGGAGGAGGTGGGAGGAGGAGGAGGGAGGAGGAGGAGGAGGAGGAGAGGAGAGGAGGAGGAGGAGGGAGGAGGAGGGGGAGGGGGAGGAGGAGGGGGAGGAGCAGGGGGAGGAGCAGGGGGAGGAGCAGGGGGAGGAGGAGGGGGAGGAGGGGAATTAGGAGGAGGAGGAGGAGGAGGAGGAGGAATTGTGTGTGTGTGTGCGTGTGCGTATGCCTTCTGAGCCCAGGCCGGGAAGGCGTATGCGTCAGGAGGGGACAACACATACAGACATAGTGAGCCGTCGGCTCCCAGGAAAATGCGAGAAGCGATGGGAACTGGGGGGGGAAGACGAAGACCTGGAATGAAAGTATGGGAGAATCGGGGGAACTCTGGATTTTGTGTCTATCTATTGGCGTGTCCCTGGGCCCCCCCCCCGGTATGCGCCGATATCCTGAGCACAGGATGGGCCTGGTCAGGCTCGGTGCGGGTGCACCGCTGGCAGCCTCCCACTGGAGGCACGGCCCCCTCTCTCTCTCTCTCGCTCTCTCTCTCTCTCTCTCTCTCTCTCTCTCTCAAAAGAAGAAGAAGATGAATAATAATAATGAATAAGAATAATAATGATAATAATTATAAAAAGGAAGAAGAAGGAGAATAACAATCATAATAAACAGTAAAACAAGCGCCTTCACCATAACCTTTTGGTGCTCCGCTTAAATCGGGCATGTCCCCCTACATGAGGAGTATTCAAACAATAGTATAAAAAAACATCGTATGGGGAGTTATTTTTTTGTGTGCTTGATTATTGTTTGAGTATCTGGGGATTCTGCATTCCTCGCCCAAAATTGCATGCCCGATCTGACGCTCCGCGCGGAACGTTAGATCGGGCATGCAATTTTGGGCGAGAAATGACAAATCCCCAAATACTCGAACAATAACCCAAACACACAAAAAAACAACTCCCCCATACGATGTTTTTTATACTATTTTTTGAGCACTCCTCCTGTAGGGGGAAGCTCATGCTTCTGGCGTTTCCGCCTCTTCTCTCCCCGGGCCCCGCGGGCCTGGCGGCCGGCAAGGGGCCTCTCGGCCGGGCCGGCCGGCTCAGCGCCGCCCCGCTGCCGTGGCAGCGGGGCCCCCCACGGGGGCGCCCGGGGGCTGCCCCCCCGGCGTCGCCGGAGCTCTTCAGAGGTCGCGGGGGAGGAGGACGGCCCTTGGGCGGCGCTCGAGGTCCCCTTGGTTATCCAGAGCCTCGGGGCGCAATCCTAGGTCGCTAACCTCGAGGCAGCCGATGTCGAAACGGCCTCTCGGACCTCAACCAGGGGCCGCCCCCCGGCGTCGCTGGGGGGGGCGACCAAAAGTGTTGGCGTTTGCGTGCCAGGGCATTTTCTTTTGCGGAGTTGGGCGCCTTGGCGCGGACGGCCGAACGACCCCTGCAGCGGGACGCCCTGACCACGCGGTCGCCGCCGCAAAAACTGCCCGTTCAAGGCTGGCGCCGCGCAGTGGGACGGGGCGGGGCAGGTATATGCCCCCTCGTCGCCACAGCTGGGCATGGCGCGAAGAACCTGGTCGGTTTCGAGACCCGGTGAGGGGTCCAGGGGCCGATTTTGAGCGGATGTGCCCTCGTTCGAGGCCCATCCGGCCTCGGGACGAGGATGAGGAGGATGATCAGTGTAAACCCAAGAGACATCAACGATGTTGGAATTGGCCCTCCCTCCAAACTCCCTCGTCGTAGGCCCCTACAGCGGTTCATTTCCATTGCGGGAACTGCCTCGTTGGAAAACGACCGTTTGAAGACCCTGAAGCATGCCATAACATTGTTCTCGGGGTTTCAACGCCACGGATCAACCTGACTGCTGCGTCTTGACGATCCGGAATCGTACCAGAATGCCATTCCTGGGATTTCAACACCGCGAATCAAAATAACTGTTGCACCCGCATAATCCCGAATCCTTCCAAAACACCGTTTCTGGTATATTGGTCATGGGAATCCGTGAAGCCCTTGCAAGTTTTGAAAACGAATGTGCGCGACGCTAAAGCGAGAGCCACATTTTGAAAACGACCCGCCCTCAATCCGTTGAATTTTTCAGTTTTGAAAACGAATGTGCGCGGCGCCGAGGCGAGACATCCGCCCTCCATCTGTGAATTTGTTGCAAATTTTGAAAACGAATGCGC
>CAUYUJ010010006.1:15000-30877 GCA_963575745.1 Prorocentrum cordatum
AATGTTGTGCTTGCGGGCAAGATCTGTGTTCATATCCATTGCGTCTTGGAGTATCGGGTTCCTTTCCCCCGGAATCAGCGGCGCTGCGGATGTGGGTAAAGATTCGGCCCCTAGAGGCCAGATTGTTCTATCCGTATCCGCTACCCCTCGACCTCTTGGCGCCCCTTCCCGGAAAGTGCAAGACGCAATGGACATGGATATGAATATTGCTCGCGATGTTTATGCGATGTTTATGTTTATGCAGTTGTGGGCGTCCGCGCAACGAGTGGACGACCATGGTGCAAAGAGCGCGCAACGAGTGGACGACCATGGTGCAGAGAGAGTCATTTCGTGCCAATCTGAGTTCTGACCTTGTGCATGATCAGCGCATGTGGAAGCACAGCGTTGTACAGTACTGTTAGCGTCCACGCGCCTCTGGCGTATGACTTGTGTGTGTATGTGTTTTCTTCTGTGTCAGGCGGGCCAGTTCGACGCAAAGCGGTTCGACAAGCTGGAGGCCGACCTGCAGCAGGACGGGGGGCTTGGGCCTGCCAGCGCCGGGCCTCCAGAGGCAGGGGGCAAGGAGGGGAGCGCGGCAGGAGGAGGAGGAGGAGGAGGAGGAGGAGGAGGAGGAGGAGGAGGAGGGGGAGGAAGGGGAGGAGGCGGAGGAGGAGGAGGAGGAGGGGGAGGAGGAGGAGGAGGAGGAGGAGGAAGAGGAAGAGGAGGAGGAGGAGGGAGGACTAGTGCAAACCCAAGACTCATCAGCGATGTTGCAATCAACCCTCGCTCCAATTTCCCTCTTCATAGGCCCGAGGGTTCATTTCCGCTGAGGGAAGTGCCCCGCTTGAACACAACTGTTTGAAACTGTTGACTTCTGCCAGAACCTCACTTCCTGGGACTTCAACATCGCGAATCACCGTTATTGCTTCGTGTTGACGATCCTCCTGAATCGTGCCAGGAACATCGTCCCTGGGACTTCAACACCGCGAGTCAGAGTAACTGGTGCGCCCTGACATTCCGACATCGTGTCAAAACACAGGTTCTGGTACGTCAACCATGGGAACCAGTGGAACTCTTGCAAATATTTGAGACGAGCGTGCGCGGCGCCAAGGCAAAGCGAGAGCCACATCTTGACAGCGGACCGCCCTCCATCCGTAAAGCTCTTGCAAGTTGTGAAGACGAATGTGCGCGGCGTTGAGGCCAGCGCCACATTTTGACAGCGGCCCGTCCTTTTGGCTCAAGCCATTTTGGCTCAAGCCGCTACGGCGGCCCAAGCCGTTACGGCGTGTGCCTAGCGAAGCACTGCACCAGGGCATACATACGGTTTGGTGTTCAAGGCCCGCCGCGCCGCCCGCTAGCAGCGATGGCGATCAACAAGATCGGTGACCAGGTGAAGTCCCACCTTGCCGGCCTGTTCACGGCGGACGCGAGCTCGCCCGCTGCCAAGCAGGCCAAGAAGGCAGGTGCGTCCGAGGCAGCGGATGCGGGAAAACGCCACGCCAGCCCGTCGGCCATCCCCTTCGAGAAGCCGCAGGCCAAGTGGTTACAGACCGCACTGGGCGACACTTTCGCGGTTTTCGGTGAGCACATCGAGGAGCGCTTCGTGGGCATCGAGCAGAGCGTGGCCTCCATGTCGGCGCAAGTCCAGGACCACGAGGGGAAGATCGAGGAGGCCCTGAAGCTGAAGGAGACGGTGGAGAATCTCCTGGCAGAGCTACAGACCTTCAAGGACGCGCACCACGGCATGGCAGACGGACCCGCTGCACCGGCTGCGGGAGGGGCGCACGACGAGGCACTGATAAGGAAGGATATGGAGGATTTGAGGAAGCAGGTGGAGCAGCAGACCACGAAGATGGCCGAGGTCCCCTACGAGATGCGCAAGGTGTGCATCTGCGGTGGCTTGGGTTGGGACACGCCGCCAGAAACTTTACAGGAGAGGTGCCGGCAAGTCCTGCGCGAAGCCGGATTGGAGGACAAGGTGGAGACCGTCGCGGCCACCCGGGACATTCCTGGCTCCACCTGCGAGGTCGTGCTCCGCGACGCCGGCACGATGGGTCCAGCTCGACTCCGGGTGAAGGCCCTCGGCAAGACCTTCGTGGCAAACAAGAAGGTGTGGTTCGACGCGAAACGGTCACGAGCCGAGAACGCACCGGCCCGCATGATGCACAAGGCGAAGGAGTACCTCGAGGCAGCTGCTACCCGGGACCGTGCCGTGGTGACCCTCACGACGGAGACCAAGTTCAAGCAGGTGAAGGCCAATGAGATCGTCATCGGCTATGCCTCGGATGCTGCATGGGCGTGGACACCAGCGGCAACCCAATTCTACGCCGAGGAGGTGTTGGGGGCTGCCGCAGCCTACGATGGCCATTCGTGACTAGGGGACTTGTGCTGCGTGTCGTTCAGCGCGGCATGGCAGCTCAGCGCAGATGTTGCGCTGGAGGCGTTAATTCATGAGCTCGAGGTCGAATGGCCGCGTTGGTCTATTGCATTTTTGGCCGAGAGCGACGCCCACTACAATTCAAGTTTCTCTTTGGAGCAGGCGACGCGTCACCACTACATGCGGCACTGGCTGGGTCTGGGTTCTACACCTTTCACAGTGTTCGTTCGTGATGCGCGGACGCCACATTTGAAGGCCCTCAAGGCGCGTGGGCGCTGTTGCAGGGAAGATTTCAACATCGGCAAGGGCACTGCCGTCTCGATCGTCATGGTGCACGGGGGGCACGGTGACGAGCTTCTTCCTAGCCTCGCGGATGCAACCGCTCTGGCCAAGGCACGTCCCAGACGAAGCCGCCTCATACTCATCGGCGACATGAACGTCGACCTTTTACCCACTCTCCCCACAGATCCCTTCGCTGGCTCGCCACACTGGAGCCGCAGACACCAGGAGGAGCGGATGCACCTCCACAGCTTTCCGGACTCATCCAAGATACGATGTAAGTTGCACGACATCGATCCCTTCACTGGGAATTTTCCCGCCTCACCCATGCACTCCCGCACAGCATCGATGACGCGAATGCCCCCGCCAGGAACAACAGCGCAGCCGTCCCTGATTGACCATGTCGCTTCGGATGGATGCGTGCATGCCGTTCGCGGCTACTGGACAGACTTCTATTCGGATCATGCGGCAATCGCTGCCTACGCAGACGTTGGCCAGGCGACACGGACGATCGCTGGCCCCTCAACGTGGAGATGCCGGGACGGCCAGGCCGCCGTCGCGCGGGCGAAGACACGCGCGCCTCAGACCTTCCAGAACACCGCTGACCTCATGGCCTGGGTCGCCCAGCTCCAGCGCGAGAGCGCTGACAGCCGTGCACGCGCAGCCCGCCGGAGCACCAGGGAACCTCTAGCGGTCAAAGAGCTACGACACCGAGCCAGGGCGGCCACAGACAGGCGCCAGCAGCAATGGCTTCGGAGGGAACTGCATACAGCCCGCGTCACTTGGCTCACCACGCTTCGACAGATCCGCCAAGCGCAACGACTGAACGAAGGCAAGGTGAACTGGAAGTCCAAGAAGATTCTACCGCTCCGAGCCATGCAAGCACCAGACGGAGGTGAGACCGTCGACCACCAGGAGTGGGCTTCCATGATCGAGGCCGAGTTCCGCGCTTTGTTGCGGTGCGGCAACCCGCGCCTTTTCTGCGTGCAGAACGATTTCCTGCGGTCATGTGGCAATGCCAGCATAACCTTCTCCAAGAAAGAGCTCGCAGATGCGCTCGCGGGCCTCCGCCATGCAGCGGTTATATGGGCAACCGGCATCGCGGTCGCAGCTCTCTGGCTCCTCTACGAGGCCCGGCCGGACGCCGTGCACAAGGCCTTCCTCGACCTCGCGAGAAACCAAGAAGAAATGGGCAGCCTCGTCATCCTGGGCAGGGCGAGCGCGAAGCGCCCCGGAGCCATCCCGCCCGCCAAGGTCCCCGCCATACTTCTCTTGCCAGTGGCGCTGGCGGTCGTAGACTACCTCTTGGCAAAGCGTGTGCACGACATCGTCGACAGGTACGCGGCCCGCGCCTTGCCGGCCGCGTCGATTTCGCCGTACTTGGAGTGCGCCAAGAGCAGGCGCCAGACGTTAGATGCCGTTCATCCGCTGGCGCTCGTCATCGAGAAAGGCATGGGCGTCGAATCCAAGGGCTGCGCCTGCCAGCAGGATGTGCGGAAGTACTACGACGCCCCGCGAGCGGTTCGCGTCGCCAGGTGGCTTACGGACGAAACCGGTTCGTCTGACGAGGCCGCCACCCTTGTGAAGTTGTATGCTTGCCCACTCGTCGTGCTCAGCGCGGGGTCTGCTTTCGCAACGCCGAGGGCCCGCGCCGTCGGTGTGACACTGGCTCCCGGAGAGCCGGCGCAGCCGGGCGCATCCCTCTGCTGGACGTGGCGTCTCAGCGCATGCATTACTGGCAGTCCCTCGGCTTCGAAGGCACAGGGTTGGCATCTTTCGTTGACAACCTCCTCGCAGCGCCCCGGGATCCGTCCGCCGCCATCCGCATTCAGGATGATTGCGCGGAGCAGCTCAGTCGGCGCTGGAACTTGCAGATCGGGGAGGATTCCCGGGAATACTTCATTTGCAAGGGCGGGCGCGACAACGTAGTCTCGCCGCACAGCTGGGACAAGAAGGAGCCCATGAAGACGCTGGGCCACATTGACAACAATGGTGGCATCACCTCGTGCTACGCGGCGGCCACGGCGGCGATGCTCCGAGCGTTCTTCGGCAATCTGGATAGAGGTCTGCGCCGGGCAAACGAGGGTGCGAAGCTCCGGTTTCTGACCAGTGGCGTATTGAGCATAGTTAAGTATCGATTCTCGCGGTGGCCTTACCAGAGGACGTACGCCAGCAGCCTCGACCGCCTGCAGCGCAAGCTCCTTGCCATCACCTTCGACATCCGGCCGGTGCCGAACGAGGATTGGGGCGCCATCGTGTTACGGCGCCGCACGATCGCCCAGTCCCTGGCCGCGCGGACCGGGCGTTGGAGCCAGGCGTGGGCGAAGGCGCAGGCGTCGTGGGACGCCGCCCACGTCCGCCGCGGACACGACGTGCAGGCTTGGGCGCCGCGCGTGCTCGGCTATCGCGGCGCGGAGTGGCTGAGCTGGCAGCGCCTGATCACACCTCGCGGGCAGGAGTCGCGGTTGGGAACCCGGCGAGTCCGGGGCAGACCCCAGCCCCGGTGGGAAGAGACGTTGCCAGAGGCAAAACGGGCGGTAGCTAGTGCACCGTAGGTGAGCGGAAGCCAAAGTAGATCAGAGTCACCAGGGGCTGTGAAATCGCCCGAAAGAAAGAAGAAAAGCGCGTCCTCAATCCGTGGAGCCCTTGCATGTTTCCCCAGCCCTTCCCTGGTCGGGTTCTCGTTTTGAATCAGGCAGTGGGGGGCCGACTCCCTTCTCCTTTTCCACCCGCCCTCTGTCCCCGTTTCGCCTGCCTGCGCCTGCCTGCTGGGGGAGCCAACTCTGTCCCCCCCTCGCCTGCCTGTTGCCAACAGGCAGGCGAGGGGGGGGGTGCCAGCGCGGGGCCCCGCGCAGACCCAAACGGGACCACCCCAACCCTGGGGGGCTGCGAAGTGCGAAAGTGTCGCCACTTTCGAAGGCTGTAGTGGGGGGGGGGGGCAACACAGTGGGGTCCCATGCAGACCCACAGGGGACCGAGGGCTGCTGGGGGGGGGCCAGCACAGTGCGATCCCACGCAGACCCAAACGGGACCCCGCCATCTCTGGGGGGCTGCGAAGTGTGATAGTGTCGCTCGCCACTTTCGAGTGTTGCTGCACGGGGCAGCGCGGTGGGGCCCCGCGCAGATCCAACCAGAAGCTTGCCATTTTTGAGGGGCTGCGAAATCTGAGGCTGTCGCCACTTTCGAAGCACTTTCGAAGGCTGCTGTGGGGGCCAGCCTAGTGGGGTCCCACGCAGATCCCAAACTGATCTCGCCATCATCTCGCTCTGCTTCTGTCGAGGTGATTGTTCTTGCACCCCGATGTTGTCGTTTTGCTGTTCCTTCCCAGTACAATGCCTCCTGGCCTTTTGTACCTCTGTTCTGCGAGTCGGTCACGCACACGTCGCACGACATAGATATTTGCTGCGCACCGTGTCTTGCAGTGTTGCTGTCACGTTGTTGCAGGGTACTTCGGCGCTAAGGCGAGAGCCACTTTTGTGACAGCGGACCGCCCTCATGATCATAATTGGTGAAGAAGTCTTTGGCGACACGCCTGGCCCGCCCTACCAACGCGCCTCGGGATGCGACAGGGCGGAGTTGTCGATAAGGAAGAGGAATGGAGTAACGGAGGAATGGACGAACGGAGGAAAGGAGGAACGGAGGAGGAGGAGCAGGAGCAGGAGCAGGAGGAGGAGAAGGAGGAGGTGAAGGAGGAGGAGGAGCAGGAGGAGGAGGAGGAGGAGAAGGAACAGGAGGAGGAGGAGCAGGAGCAGGAGCAGGAGCAGGAACAGGAACAGGAACAGGGAGCAGGGAGCAGGGAGCAGGGAGCAGGGAGCAGGGGCAGCAGGGAGAAGGGAGCAGGGAGCAGGGAGCAGGGAGAAGGGAGCAGGGAGCAGGGAGCAGGGAGGAGGGAGGAGGGAGGGAGGGGAAGGAAGGGAGGAGGGAGGATGGAGGAGGAGGGGGAGGGAGGAGACGGAGGACGGAGGGGGGAGGAGGGAGGAGGGAGAGGGAAGAGGGAGGAGGGAGGAGGGTAGGAGGGAGGAGGGAGGAGGGAGGAGGGAGGGGGAGGAGGGAGGAGGAGGAGGGGAGGAGGAGGAGAGGAGGAGGAGGAGGAGGAGGAGGAGGAGGAGGAATGAGAGAGGAAGGATGAGGAGGGAGGAGGAGGAGGAGGAGAGGAGGAGGTGAGGAAGGAGGGGGTGGGGGAGGAGGAGGAGAAGGAGGAGGAGCAGGAGGACAACCGCGAGGGAGTGCGTCGGTTTCCGATCAAAGCGCTTCTTAGGCGCGAGTGACCTGCGCTCGCCGTCGGAGGAGGAAAGGGGGCAGCAGAAGGAGGAGGAGGAGGAGGAGGAGGAGGAGGAGGAGGAGGAGGAGGACTGGAGTAAACCCACGGTGCACAACGATACTGCAAGAACATACTCGCAGATCCGTGCAGGAAGTCCTGTCCAGAGCGGCAACCGCCTCCTTGAGAGACGAGCACGCCATGGGTGCGCAGTTCGGGCGGGCGTCCCGTGCTGAGAACGAGTTGCCCTGTACCCTTCTAGTTGTACGTAAGGGCTTCGCCCACTGCCGCCGGCCCGCGCTCTGTCAGAATGGGCTGTATCAGAGTCGCGTCGGTGCGTCTCGGCGCTGCCTTGGCGCATCTGGGAACATCATGCGGGGGCGGATATAGGAATCATCTGCGCATGCTGAGACGTTTGCGTTATCCCAGTGCTTTTCGGCACATCTTGCCACCGTCCCTGGGTTGTGGGTCTGGGGCGTCTTGTATTTGTGTTGGGGTGTCGTGGGGAGCCTCTCGGGGGCCTCTTGGAGGTGTTTTAGGCGCCTCTTAGGGGCCTCTTGGGGCCTCGCGGGGTACCTTTTGGGCCTCTTGGAGGTTTCTTAGGCCTCGCGGGGTACCTTTTTGGGCGCTTCCTGGGCGCCTCTTGGGGCCTCTTAGGGCGTGTTGGCGGCTTCTAGGGGCATCCTGGGGGCTTCTCGGGGCATACATATATTATGTTCGGTTCGTGGTCCCCTGCTTGGGCCCTCTTGGGGCCCTCTGGGGCTGTCTTGAGCGCTTCTTGGGCCATCTTGGAGCCCTCGTGGGCCGTCTTGTGGCCCTCTTGGAGACCTCTTGGGCTGGCTTGGGGCGGTCTTGGGAGCTTCTTGAGCCGTCTTGGGGCGCCGGAAAGCCGGACGTGCGAGAAGGCCCAAATCTTTTAGAAACTTTTGTCAAATCGACCGTTGGGGCTCTCGGGGTTCTTTCGGAAAGCCTCTTGGAGCGCTCTTGGGGCCCTCTTTGGCCATCTTGAAACCATCTTCAGGCGCCTTGGAGCACTCTTAGCCTCGGCAATGCAAACATAGTTAATTCATGGCCTCGGGGACGCGAATACAGTGGCGTTACGAAAGTTTCGTCGCACATTGAGATTCGATCATCTTGCATAAGCAAGGGCAAATCCCGCCCGGTGGGATTTCTAAAGCCGTGTGATTGTACGTCGGGATTTTAAATTACCCCGTTTTATATCTATACTATCACATTGAGGGATGAAATCCCACTTTTGAAAATCCCGGATCTTTGATCCGACCGCTCTTGACTCAGTCCGCTAGGATTCTAGGGGGGAAGGGGGGGCCAGCTCGGCGCAGTCGTGACAGTGGCCAAACTCTGCCCGCCCGCCCACGCGGACGTAGGACACGAAACCCATGTCATCTTCAAGCTCTCATGAAACGTGACGACCTTTTGCAACGGCGTTGTATCATGCAATATTGGGTGATTTGCGAGGGTGTGTTGCCTCGGGGACGCACGAATTGCGTAATTCACGTTGGTTTGTGACTTCGGGGGCACGAACACTGCGCAATTGACGAGGGATCACGGCCTCGGGGACGCACGTGTTTGGAATTTGCAGGGGGTTGTTGCCTCGGGGACGCGAGCATCCAGGAAATTGCAGAGGGTTGCTGTTTCGGGGGCGCAGGAGTCGTGTAAGTCACCAGGGTCTGTGGCCTCGGCGCCCCGAGCATGGTGTGAGTTACGATGGATTGTGGCCTCGGGGGCGCGAAGCTGATGTTAAGTCGGGCCTGTCCCCCATACAGTGGGATTTTCGACGAAAAAAAAAATACCCCCACAATGGTCAAGAAATAGTCCCCAAACATAGTCAGGGGACGATTTTTAGGGCATTGTTTGACCATTGTGGGGCATTTTGGGGGTATTTTTTATTTTTCGTCGAAAGTCCCCCTGTAGGGGCACAGGCCCGACATAAAGCTAATGTATTTCAACGTGTCCCACGCCCCTCCGGGAATTCGGGCAGCGTGATCTGGGCGTGGTGTATTGCTCTTTCGGGGCTCCCCCCCTTCGCGCGGACGTCAACAGTTTTCGGCAGGAAGCAGAAAGCAGGGCTGTAACATTGGAGGCTTGAAGCATCAACTGGTGCAGGCTGCAGCAACTTCGGCCTACAGCCTGGTGGCCCCACAAAGGGGCCGGCGGATTGGGAAGCGAAGAGGTTCGGGGCTCAAGAGACGGGGGTCAATGCAAACGGTGGTCAGCCAGAGCGCCTGATTTTGCAGGATCCTGTAGGGGCAGGGATGCACTGACCCTGGCTTGCGTGCAGGATCCTGAAGAATCCCGCAGGATCTTGCAAGGCCCGACTGACTCGGGTTTACATTGACCTGCGTATACCCCCAAGAGGTAGGATCAGAATGTGGAAGGAAGCGTCAAGCGATAGCATCGCTTTGGAAACTGACCGCCGGTTTTCCGTGCAGCTGATGACCACGTGTAGACTTTGGCTCTAAGGCGAAAGGAAGTGCAGCTCGGAAGTTCCGTCTTTTGACACGAGCCGCCTTCCACCCGTTTCTGGTGCGCATGTTTACACCTTTTAGCCAGCAGGTGAGAGGAAATCTCGAGCGCTACCCTAATTGTGAGCACGAGCCGCACTCCAGCCGTGTGCATGTGGATTTGTTCTGACGTGCGGACGTGCGCGGTGCGGCGAGAGCCACGTTTCGAAGAGGGCCCGCCTTCCATTTTTTATGCATCCGCTTGACATGTTCAGGCGGAGTGTGCGCGGCGTTCTGGCAGGAGCCACGCTCAGAAAACAGCCCACCGGCCACCCGTGCGTCTGCTGTGGGGCCTCCTTCCTTCTCCCCCCTGCGAGGCCGCCCTCGCCTCTTCCTCTCTCTGATGCCCCCGATGAGCCCCAGGCTGGTGCGGACTGCCTCTGTCTCGCCGCCGACGGAAAAGGTCGGTCGTGGAGCTCGGGCTTCAGGACTCGGGATCGTGAGCGGTGGGGAAAGCTCTGTCGAAACGCCTGGCCCACCTTGCCGGCAGCTTGGTGGCGTGGCGAGCTGGAGCAGCGTGTAAGGGGCAGGGGGAGGATGAAGAGAAGGAGGGGGGGGAGGAGTGTGAAGAGCAGCGAGCAGAAGGAAGTGTGGAGGAGGCCTCCTCTTCTTCATTGTCGTCGTCGTCCTCCTCCTCCTCCTTGCCTTCCCTGTCCTCCTCCTCCTCCTCCTCCTCCTCCTCCTCCTCCTCCCTGGCCTCCTCTTGTGCCTTCTGCTTCTCCTCCTCCTCCTCCTCCTCCTCCTCCTCCTCCTCCTCCTCCTCCTCCCTCCTCGTCCTCCTCGTCGTTCTCCTTGTCCTCCTGGCCCCCCTCGTCGACGAGGGGTGGGGAGGAGGGTGTCAGCCAGCGCTGGGCGCCGCGGTGCCTGGGCCCACCGCCGCGCCACAGGCCGTCAAGAAGGTGGCGCAGGCGCCGAGCCCGGGCCTCAGCGCGAGCCCTCGGCTCCGCGGCGCGGGGAGCGTTCGGCAGCAGATCACGGGAGCCCTGTACACCCCCGCAGTCTGTTCGTGCTCGCCGGGCACGCACGCGACGGCCTGCACGGGCACGGAGAAGGAGGAGAGGAGGAGGAGGAGGAGGAGGAGGAGGAGGAGGAGGAGGAGGAGGAGGAGGAGGAGGAGGAGGAGGAGGATGAGGAGGGGCGGAGGAGGCGGAGGAAGAGGAGTAGAAGGAGGAGGAGGAGGAGGAGGAGAAGGAGGAGGAGGAGGAGGAGACGGAGGAGGACGGCCTACACGGTCTGAGCGTGGACCCCCCCCGCCTCCCGGGCCTTCCTCCGGCCCCCTCCGTTGCGCGCTCCTGCCTTGTGCCCCAGTGAGTTCGCCCGCGTCCCAGCGCATTCTCGACCGCCACCTGGCGTTCTTGCTGCGGCCGCTGACCTTAGTTTCGTCCTTAGAGTGCACGGGCGTCGATGAGCGTCGGGCACTCGATGAGGCAGTAGCGTCGACTAGCCTCGATGTAGCGTCGATTTAGCGTCGACTAGCGTCGAGTCGCAAGAGCCAACGAGGTGGTATGGGAGCCTCCCATGAGTTGCCACCGAAGGGAGCTCCACCATAAAAAAACAGGCCTCCCACATGCTCGGGCGTTGCGTAATGGGTGTGGGGGCGATCAATGGATGGGGGGAGACAGGTGCACCTTAAGGACCCTAAAGGGTCCCCCCCTGCCGCTCACAGGGGGCACGAAAGGTGCATCTTTCTCCCCCTCCTCCTCCTCCTCGTCCTCCTCCTCCTCCTCCTCCTCCTCCTCCTCCTCCTCCTCCTCCTCCTCTGTGTCGTCCCCCTATGAAGCTACGCCTGACGTGCGTGTGGGAGGCCTGGACGTTCGGCGGCGCTCCCCGCGATTAGACGGGGCCAGACTGCGAGTAGACTGGGCCAGGCTCCTCTAAATGCCGGGGGTGGGGGGGAGGAGGAGGAGAAGGAGGAGGACGAATAACAGTATGAATAATCATAGCAGTAATGTCAATGGTAGTAGTCATAGAACTATTAATAATACTAATCGGACGACAGCGACTCCTATACATAATACTAAGAAGCATGAGAAGCATACAGAGCATACTAAGAAAACACATGCGAATACGACTACTAGTACTAATACAACTAAGATGCTTGATACGACGAACACTAAGGATTCTACTATTACTACGAATCTGAATATCAATAATACTACGATGGGAAGACTGATACTAAGACGCAACATAATAATACTACGAGGAAGCGGAATAACAAAAACAATGAGACGAAACAGAGGAGGATGAGGAGGAGCAGGAAGAGGAGGAGGAAGGGGAGGGGGAGGAGGAGGAGGAGGAGGAGAAGGAGGAGGAGGAGGAGGAAAAGGAGGAATACCAATAATACTAAGAAGACGAAGAAGACGAATACTAATGATACTACTACTAATTATATTCATACGAAATCTGAGAAGACGATGAAGACGAATAAGGGGAGGAGGACGAAAAAGGAGGAGGAGGAGGAGGAGGATTTAGCCGCTGCGCCACTCTGCTGCGACTGTTCGCAGTCCTCCTGGCGGCCAGCCAGGCAGCCGTCGAGCCCGACACCTGAGACGCGGCCAGCGCGGGAGGCATCCGTGCACGCCGGGCTGCCTGCGAACATGGCAGGCCACACGACGGGGCCATGCCCCCATTGAGGAGGCGAAAACCCGCCCCCACCCCCAGTCCCGACCCCCCGGATCGAGGGTTCGGAAATGGGGTCGGGACTGGGGGTGGGGGTGGCTTGTCGGGGTCCAGGACTAGAGAAAACCCACCCCCACCCCCGAGTCCCGACCCCCCGGATCGCGGGCTCGGGGGTGGGCGTCGGGACTGGGGGTGGGGGGGGGTTTTCGCCTTCTCACCCATGGCCTGAACCAGGGGACTGGGCACTCGTCGGGCGTCAAGCAACTTGGCGTCGCTCGGACGTGTGCATTTTTTTCCGGCGAGAACCATCGAGGAGCATCCTTGATCGTTTGGCGAAAAAGCCACGCACGATACCGAAGCAAACACAGGGAATGGACGTCCGAGCGATGGCCAGGGCCACACGACAGGGCCATGCCCCCGTGGCCTAAGCCAGGAGACTGGGCACTCGTCGGGCGTCAGTCACATAGCCGCACCACGCCGATGGCGTCCACGTCGAGCCACACACAGTCGCGCCCCCGTGGCCTAAACCAGGAGACTGGGCACTCGTCGGGCGTCAATCACATAGCCGCACCACGCCGACGGCGTCCACGTCGAGCCAAGCACAGGCGCTCTCCGGGCGCCGAGCAGCAGTGCTGCGGTTACCCAACGGTGTTGTGACGGCCGAGGGCAGCGCGGCTGGCCCCTGCACTTCCGGCTCAAACGCCGCACAGATCCACCCGTCGAGGAGCCTGGCAATCCGGGCAGGCACACAATGAGCACTGCCGTCTGAGCAAGAGAGACCGATACTCCAGATTTCGTAATTAAAGGGAGGGGGTCTGGACCCTCCAAGACAAGCCATTTCAGACCTCCCCCGTGGGAGAACCCGTCGAGAAGGCCTTGCAATCCAGGCAGACACACAATGAGTGCCGCCGTCTGAGCAAGAGAGACCGATACAGTCGGGGCCCTGAAGAAGGAACCCTTTTCGTTGAGGAGGGGCTCCGCGTTCCTTGATTGTTTCGCAGCTCGCCTCGGATTTTCCTGAGGTTTTCGATACGAAATCGAAGTTCAACTTATGGAAAATAGGGGCCTCGTTCTTTATTTCGGGTTCCTTAGGTCAACGCCCCGACTGTACACTTGTGGCCAAGCTCTATGAGCCGAGTGTCATGACGCTTGTGGGTCGTGGTGCAAATACTGTTCGGGGGCCAAGAGGACCCAACGACCCTCAAACATTGCTTGCGCTGCCATGCCAGAACTCGTTCCTCCACACCCAGGAGTGGCGGACCTTGGGAACGGGCACGACAGGCTCCCGCTGCTCACGCGCGGCCTGAGAGAGGCCACACGCTGGCCACAGCCGGAGCAATCTGGCAGCGAGCCCACAAACTTTCCTGGCAGTCGAGAGGGCTCGGTCGAGCCACTCGGTCTGCTCGGGGCTCGGCCTCTCGTGGGCTAATGCCCCGAGCTTGGCATAGTGATCGGCGAGGTCGTTGCCTGCCTTGCTGGGATGCCAACAATAAGTTCTAAACTTTATGAACTCAGACTTACGATCCAGACGACAGAAGTAAGATCGGCAAGGCTTGCAGAACCGCGAGTGGTCGTCCACCGCAGCCTGCTCGTCGGTCATGTGACCCTTCGACGAGAGTGGGACTTCGGGCCACACCCTGCGACGATTACCTAAGAAAGGGAAGAATCAACACTGAGGGGGGGGGTTGAGACCACAGTAAAGTGTCTTATCTTTGAGTTAAGGGTGGAACCCATGGCATACCACCCTTCACCTGAAACTCTGGCCCATCTTGGAGTCGGCCGTCCAAACGAGCATTGCCGGCAGGCACGCGCCCGAGAAAGACGACTGCTTCGGGCCCGGGGAGAGCCCAGAGCAGCTGAACCACACTCCGGCAGGCACGGAAGCCAGCGGGCTGCTCGTTCCTCCTCCTCCTCCTCCTCCTCCTCCTCCTCCTCCCTCCTCCTCCTCCTCCTCCTCCTCCTCCTCCTCCTCCTCCTCCTCCTCCTCCTCCTCCTCCTCCTCCTCCTCCTGCTCGAGAAACTCCGGCCGTGCACGCTGCAAACCCACCTGCCTGAGCTGCCTGCGGGACGGGGAGAGCGAGGGGAGCGTACACGTGACCCAACTCCTGCCCGTAATCGGATACCGCAACATACGCCCACCCCGTCCGCGACAACTCTCCGATGGCGGAGCGGATGCACGAACCGTCCATGAATACATTGCCCCGAACAAGATAATCATGTCGTCATGGGTCGCAAACATGATTTATTGTGGGCTCAGCTCTGGTAGGGGGAGGGAAGAAGTCACCAGGATGAGACATGATCCCAAGAGTGTACAGTTCCTGATCATGCTTGGATAGGGGGATCCAGGCTGGAGGGAGGTAGGAGACATCATCCCCGAGCGGCTCTTTCCGCAGCTCGGCGCAGGACCCGTGCTGGCACTTCCGGAGTCTGTGGAGAATAGTGCCCTGCTCCGTGCAGCCGAGGGGGCAGAGCAGGTCGGGCAAGAGGCACCCGTGCTCGGCCGCCCGAACCTTGGTCCATGGTGCCTGACAAACAAGCCCACGGAGCCCTCCCCCCGCCGTAGGGCGCCTCGCTTAGCGAGGGTTGTGGTGTACACAGGCGCAATGGGCAAATCGCCATTTACATGCTGCTCGCGTCGTCGTCGTCGCTCGTCGCTCGTCGCGTCGTGCGCGCGGGCGCGGCTGTGGTGCCGGAACCACACGGAAGGGGGGGGGCCATCACGTCATACCCCCCCCCGCCTTCCCCCCCCCCCCCATGACGCCCGTCATCGCCGAACATAAAGAAACGCCTTCCTAAACGTGGCGGACAGAGCGTGGAGCTCAAAAAAAACAAGCCCACGGATACAACCTTTTTTCCCACGGTGTGAACTCGGAAGACGCCATGGCGGCGAGCGGGACGTCCAAGCAACAGCGCCGATCGAGGCCGAGGCTGTCTCCGTATAGGCTCGCCCGTGGGGTCTCATGACAGCGTAACGGAGGAGGCGTTTCGGGAGGGCTGGCGAAACCGAAGTCCACTGAACCTCAACCCCCAAGTCATCAACGAGGGTAGTGAAGGACGTCATCTTCCACCCAAGACGCTCCACCGAGAGCCGCAGGGCCCCCACAGGGCCTCCAATCTGCCTCCACGAGGGGAGGGGGCCCGAGAACACGGTGTCCCAGGGCCGCAGCAGTCCGGCCAGGCTGAGGCCGATTTCGTAGGAGGCCGTCAAGCTGGCCAAGACCTTTTTGGACCAGCGCACAATCGGGGCCACAGCACAATACCACGTGGGGTCGGCGGCGAACAGCAGCGCTGCAGTCAACGAGCGGCCTCCAGCCGAGGGGCCCAGGAAGCGTCCGAGAGACCGCCACAAACCGGCGAGCTCAAAGTCTGAGGTGCCATGCACCTAGCACCCGTAGGTCCTGCTGGCCAACGGGCCATTGGTAAAGATGCGCCTGGCGTAGCGGCCCAGGGCAGCACGGTGAACGCCTAATTTGTGAACCTTTTTCTTGAAATTTTGCTTACGAGCCTGAATATTTCCACCCCTCCGAGCCATCCTCCTTGGTTCTGGACGCCCGAAATGGGTACGGAAAGAATGGGTGCGATGCCCAACAGCAGTTCCTGTTCATTTTGAACAGGACTCGCTGTCCGCGCCGCCGCGGCCTGTGTCCATTTGAGACAGGAGGCCGCCCGCCCAACAGCGGCCGCTGCTGGTTTGGGACAGCATTTGTTGTTGGGCATCGTACCCATTTTTTCCGTACCCATTTCGGGCGTCCACATTTCAGAGCGTGAATTACCTCCCCCGCTTTCGCTTCCAGGCAAAACCAAGCCATACCACGCGCCTCCTCGTCAAGCAGCCTGACCAGT
>CAUYUJ010010007.1:0-12500 GCA_963575745.1 Prorocentrum cordatum
ATGCGGCCCGATCCTCCGACCCCATCTACTCCGACCCCATCTAGGAGGACTAGAAAAACACGGCTACTGCGCCCCATGAGCCCTCAGCACCTGGATCACGGCCTCGTGCTTGTTCTGCGTGGCGACGTCGAGCGGCTTTCGCCCCTGGGCGTTGGCCTGCAGATTCGGTGAGCATCGCAACGGAAATCGAATCGAATCGGAGCGTGCGTCGGACCAGGCCGCATCAGCACGGAGTCGAAATCGAATCGGAGCGGCTGCGCCAGTGCACAACATCGCCATGCAAGCATCTGGCCACATCGGATTGTCAGAATGTCGGAACCGAATCGGCCCGGGCAGGCTGGAATCGATATCGAATCGGATCGAATTGAACCCTGGCCTGTGCCACGCTGGCTCCGGTCTTCAGCAGGTACTCTACCAGCTCCTTGCGACCGTAGCCCGCCGCGTAGTGTAGCGCGGAGTTGCCACTGGCGTCCACAGCGAACGGATTGGCCCTGCTGTCTAGCAGCAGCTTGACGACCGCGATGCGATTGCCGCCCACAGCGTAGCCCAGCGGGGTGATGCCCTTCGAGTCCTGTGCGTCCAGTGGCCTCTTCTTCTCCAGGTACTCCTGGACCGCCTTGAGGTCACCCATCTTGGCCGCCTCGTGCAAGGTCATTGGCGTCTCGTCGATCTTCTGCAGCGCCGGCTTGAGCTCCTCCGGCACACCGCCCATGGCCTTGCTAAACTTGAGCATCAGCTCCTCGTCCTGGTAGTGCTTCATGATCCCCTCCATTCCGTTCTTTTTGATGTCCTCGATCCGCCACCGTGCCGTGGGCACCAAGTGCAGTGCCCTCAGGTCCCCGGGAGTTCTCTGCGTTGAGTATCGTCGTACTCTTCGAATGGCCCGGGGGCCCAAGGACGGACTTCCTGGGGCTTCTCGCAGGACTTTCGGGGCTGGTCGCATGACTCTCCCACAGGCCAAGACCAACAGAATCCCAAGAGGCCCGCAGGACGGTCCAAGAGGCCCCCGAGTCGGTCCAAAAGCGCCCCGAGACGCCAAAGATGCCCTTCACAAGGCCCAAGAGGCCCCCAAGACGCCCAAAGAAGGCCCCCAAGAGGCCCCAAGAAGCCAAAATCAAGAATCCCCTGTAGGTTTTCAAAAAATGCTAGCGTTCTCGCCTGTTCGAGCGTCCACTGCTCCAAGACGGCCGAAGAGGCCACGAAGGGGGCATCAAGACGGCCAAAGGACGCTCTAAGCCAAGAGGGCCCCGAGAGGGGCCCGAGAGGAGAAGCCTGAACTGCAATTTCGAGCCTTCCCAAAAAAGTTGTCCCCAACCGCCAGGAGGCCCCCCAAGAGGCCCCCCAACAGGCACCCAAGGCCCCCATAGTTCCCCATGGGCCCTCAAGATGCCCCAAGAGACACCCAGGAGGCCCCCAGAGGCCCAAGAAATGCCTTCGAGATGCCCCCGAGGGGCTTCCCACTAGACCCCAAGAGGCCACTAAGAGGCCGCCTGTCCACGACCAAGGCACGGTGGCAGGATGGGCTTACCACAGGGATGCTGGGCGCCAAGGTTTAGAAATCGATTGCCCTTCCAGAAGATTACCACACAGGCCCCGAGGAAAGGTCATCTCCCATCGGGTTTCCTGCTTGGATGGCCTCAAAAAGAATTCCGACATGGCCAAGGTGGCCCAAGACGCCCTCCAAGACGTCCCAAAGACGGTAAAGATGGCCCCAAGAGGGCCCAAGATACCTCCAAGCCGGCCCCAGGATGCTTCGAGACGGCCAAAACCACTGATCGTCGTAAGGCATGCCAATAATCGTGTTCTCCACTTTGCAGGCTTCCGACAGCCGAAGACGGACCAGGGGGCCAAAAATATCTCCATGACGGCCGAATAAACCCACAAGAAAGCCCAGGCCCCGAAGACGGCCTCCGAAGACGCTCCACGGGTCAAGAAGGCTCCAAGGCGGCTCAAGAAGTCTCCAAGAGACCCCCAGAGGCCCCCACGAGGCCCCCAGGAGGCCCCCAAGAGGCCCCCAAGAGGTCCCTCAAAGGCCCCCGAGAGGCTCCCAGGAAGCCCTCGGGAAGCCCCACGAGGGCGCCAAGAGGCCTCCTCATCATCCTCCTCCCCTGCCTCCTACTCATCCTCCCTCTCTTCCACAATTACACAGTTTGAATACAATCTCCCCTCTCCCCTGACTCTATGCGGAAGAGGTTCGGCCCTCTCCGCGTGCTGTTGCTTATACACAGAATGTCAAAGGTTGGTTTGTCTTATAATTTGTTACAACCCGATTGCTCGCGGTGCTTCAAGAATGGTGCTCCGACTGCAGCGTGGGCCTTAGTTTCGGATCGGCGCATTGCTGCCGTCGTTCAGAATGGCGTTCTCGCAATAGCGAGGGCCACTTTTCTGAACCCGAGTCTTTCTTCATCGTTGTCGCCCCCATCAATTATCCGCCTTCCCCCGGTCCTCCTGTTTCTCCCGTTCCTTCCACTCCAGTTCCTGTTGCTGCTGCTGTTGTTCGTCGTCCTCCTCCTCCTCCTCTCATCCCCACCACCACCACCACCACCACCACCACCACCATCATCATCATCATCATCATCATCATCATCATCATCATCATCATCGTCGTCGTCGTCGTCGTCGTCGTCATCATCATCATTAGCAGCAGCAGCAGCATCATCAGCATCATCATCATCAACATCATCATCCTTTTCCTCCTCCTCATCCATTTCATCCCGCTCATCCTCCTGCTCACCCGCCACCTCCTCCTGTGCACACAGCTTCCCATCATTATCGAATGCGCATACCACGCTGTGGCCCTTTTGTTGGAGTTGCAGGTCGGCTAGGACACGCATCCGCGAATACGAAAAAACAGCGAAATGGGACGAAATGGGGGGGGGATATGATGTCAGATGAGGCGCGAGCGCATCTAGCTTGTCCTGTATCTCTCTCTCTCTCTCTCTCTCTATCTCTCTTTCTCTCTCTCACCCAAGCATGTCCCCAAGGGGTTCAACGACGGCCGGGGGGGGGGCACACAGTCCAACTTCTTGGCAAGACTTTGGCCCAGCGTTCAGCCATGTCGGTACTTCCCGACAGGCAGGTCCGCGGTGGTTCGCCGCAGGCGTCTTCGATGATGGGAGCGAGCTCGGGGTCCTGTTCCAACGCCTTCATTCGGCTCTGCACCTGGTCGTCGGCGCTCCCGAGCTTCTTCTGGTAGAAGTCCGCCATGGCCTGCGTCTGCAGCCAGCCCCGCATTGCCTCGGGGTCCTTGGAGAAGCTCTGCAGCTTCTTGGCCATGTCTGGGTTGCCTTGGAGGTACTCCTTCACCTCGCTCCACGTCGAATCGTCTACGCCAGGCACCTTGGCGAGGCTAATCTCGGTGCCGTCGCCCAGACGGACAACATCTGGGGATGCCACGGCAGCCGCCATTGCCGCGGGTGGGAGTTACTGGGCAGGGAAAGGCTCAAAAATGCTCTGCTCAAGCCACGCTTGAACCGAACTTACGCCTACGTAAGTTCGTACGCGCATGCCTGCACGCGTGACGTATGCGATGAACGCGTGCGCGTTCGAGCATATGCGATGCGCGCGTGCCTGTACGCCTATGCATGGAAATGGTTATGCATGCGTGCAAATATGTCAGTGTGAGTTCTGCGCACAGGTAACGTATCAAACGAAAAACCTCACACAATATCACGTCGCGACGCATTACACCATGAAAGAGTCACGGAACGCTCCGTTGGAGGGCGCTGTCTCGCATTCTACTGGTACTGCGGACGCACTCGAATGTACACACGCAAACACACAAACACACAACAGCACAACAGCACATTATACGTGGCGTGCGTACAGGAAACAACTTGCGCACAGACGCACGAGCAGTCATGCATAATGCACGCTGGCTTACACTGCATGACAATATGTAAGGGCACGTTACGTAAAAAAAAACATGTGTCTGGTATGAGTCAAGCAAATCCGTGTAAATATATATATATATATATAATAGAGAGTTACGTGCATGCATGCGTAGCGCATAGCGGGGTAGGGTTGCATAGGAAGGCGTGCCCATCCATTGTATAACATGGCGCACCCTATCGTGTCGTATCATAGCATGACATAGTATAGCACTGCATTGATACACGTTCGGTCACAGCACGTTGCATCACTTTCGTCGCATTACATCAAATCGCATATCGTCAAACGCGCACGTAAAGCACAAGTGGCATTGCTTCACAATGCGTTACGTTGAAGGGCCCTGCATCATGGCACACCGCGCAGATGTAAATTCGTACGCACACGCGCACCGACGCAGGCAAGGCGGCTCAGCAATGAGTGAAACACGCACGCACGCACACACACACACACACACACACACACACAGACAAAAATTATCCTGGCGAAAGACCCAACCATAAGCAATTGTTGGTAACGCGTTGTGGGTGCCGCTTTCGGTGGGGCTCCATATGGGGCCACGAAGCGCTGCCTTGGATAGGGGGGAAACGCCCTGCGGACTGCGCCACCGGGGCGGGCCTTCGGTGTGGAGTCCTATGGGGCCACGAATCGCTGCCTGGGTGGGGGACCGCATGCGAACGGCGCCACTGGGGCCTTCGGTGTGGCTTCCTATGGTGCCACGAAAGAGGTTCCTGGTGGGGGAAAGCGCATTGCGAATCTGCGCCACGTGGGGCTTTCGGTGGACGCTCCCATGGGGCCACGAAGGCGCTGCCCTGGGCGGGGAACCGGCATGAGAGTGCAGCCCACTGGGCCTCGGTGGAGCTCCCTTTATGGCGGCTCGAAACGATGCCCTTGGGTGGGGGAACCGCATGCGAGAGCAGCCACTGGGCATTCGGTGAGCCCCACTATGGGGCCACGAAGCGCTGTACTGGGTGGGGGGGACGCATGCGAACTGCGCCACTGGGACCTTCGGTGGAGCTCCCTATGGGGCCACGAAACGCTGCCCTGGGTGGGGGGAACGCATGCGAACTGCGCCACTGGGGCCTTCGGTGGAGCTCCCTATGGTGCCACGAAACGCTGCCCTGGGTGGGGGAAGCGCATGCGAACTGCGCCACGGGGGCTTTCGGTGGAGCTCCCTATGGGGCCACGAAACGCTGCCCTGGGTGGGGGAACCGCATGCGAACACACCCACTGGGGCCTTCGGTGGAGCTCCCTATGGGGCCACGAAACGCTGCCCTGGGTGGGGGAACCGCATGCGAACACCCCCACTGGGGCCTTCGGTGGAGCTCCCTATGGGGCAACGAAACGATGCCCTGGGTGGGGGAACCGCATGCGAACACCCCCACTGGGGCCTTCGGTGGAGCTCCCTATGGGGCCACGAAACGCTGCCCTGGGTGGGGGAACCGCATGTGGACACCCCCACTGGGGCCTTCGGTGGAGCTCCCTATGGGGCCACGAAACGCTGCCCTGGGTGGGGGAACCGCATGTGGTCACCCCCACTGGGGCCTTCGGTGGAGCTCCCTATGGGGCCACGAAACGCTGCCCTGGGTGGGGGAACCGCATGTGGACACCCCCACTGGGGCCTTCGGTGGAGCTCCCTATGGGGCCACGAAACGCTGCCCTGGGTGGGGGAACCGCATGTGGACACCCCCTCTGGGGCCTTCGGTGGAGCTCCCTATGGGGCTACGAAACGCTGCCCTGGGTGGGGGAACCGCATGTGGACACCCCCACTGGGGCCTTCGGTGGAGATCCCTATGGGGCTACGAAACGCTGCCCTGGGTGGGGGAACCGCACGTGGACACCCCCACTGGGGCCTTCGGTGGAGCTCCCTATGGGGCTACGAAACGCTGCCCTGGGTGTGGGGGAACCGCATGCGGGCAGCCCCACTGGGGCCTTCGGTGGAGCTCCCTATGGGGCTACGAAACGCTGCCCTGGGTGGGGGAACCGCATGCGAACTCCCCCACTGGGGCCTTCGGTGGAGCTCCCGATGGGGCCACGAAACGCTGCCCTGGGTGGGACCGCATTGTGGACACCCCACTGGGGCTCTTTCGGGGTGGGGGGGGGTTTGGGGCTCCCTACATATGGGGCCACGATTACGCTGTATTATTGGGGGAACCGCATGTGGACACCCCCACTGGGGCCTTCGGTGGAGCTCCCTATGGGGCCACGAAACGCTGCCCTGGGTGGGGGAACCGCATGTGGACACCCCCACTGGGGCCTTCGGTGGAGCTCCCTATGGGGCCACGAAACGCTGCCCTGGGTGGGGGAAACGCATGTGGACACCCCCACTGGGGCCTTCGGTGGAGCTCCCTATGGGGCCACGAAACGCTGCCCTGGGTGGGGAAACGCATGTGGACACCCCCACTGGGGCCTTCGGTGGAGCTCCCTCTGGGGCTACGAAACGCTGCCCTGGGTGGGTGAACCGCATGTGGACACCCCCACTGGGGCCTTCGGTGGAGCTCCCTATGGGGCCACGAAACGCTGCCCTGGGTGGGGGAACCGCATCTGGACACCCCCACTGGGGCCTTCGGTGGAGCTCCCTATGGGGCCACGAAACGCTGCCCTGGGTGGGGGAACCGCATGTGGACACCCCGCCACTGGGGCCTTCGGTGGAGCTCCCTATGGGGCTACGAAACGCTGCCCTGGGTGGGGGAACCGCATGTGGACACCCCCACTGGGGCCTTCGGTGGAGCCTCCTATATGGGGCCACGAAACGCTGCCCTGGGTGGGGGAACCGCATGTGGACACCCCCACTGGGGCCTTCGGTGGAGCTCCCTATGGGGCTACGAAACGCTGCCCTGGGTGGGGGAACCGCATGTGGACACCCCCACTGGGGCTTTCGGTGGAGCTCCCTATGGGGCTACGAAACGCTGCCCTGGGTGGGGGAACCGCATGTGGACACCCCCACTGGGCTTCGGTGGAGCCCCCTATGGGGCCACGAAACGCTGCCCTGGGTGGGGGAACCGCATGTGGACACCCCCACTGGGGCCTTCGGTGGAGCTCCCTATGGGGCCACGAAACGCTGCCCTGGGTGGGGGAACCGCATGTGGACACCCCCACTGGGGCCTTCGGTGGAGCTCCCTATGGGGCTACGAAACGCGTGAGAGGTGTGCCGAGAGCAGAGCAAGGAGGGGGAGGAGGGAGGAGGGGGAAGAGGAGGAGAGGAGAGGACGCGGGCACCGTCTCTTCAAAACGAGGACCCAACACCACAGGATGGTTGGGAAAAACACACACACACACACACACACACACACGCGCGCGGGGCGAGGGCCTGCTGGGGCGGCGGGCCGTAGCCCGGCGGCGGGCCGTAGGCGCCGCGATCGGGCGGCGGGCCGTAGCCCTGACGCGGGGCGGGGGCGGCCTGCTTTCGGACAAAGACCGAGCCTCGAGGACCGGGACTCGAGGACGGAACCTCGAAGATCGAGTCTGCAACACCGAGCTTCGAGGACCGAGGCTTCGAGGATCGAGGCTTCGGGGACCGAGCCTCGAGGACCAAGGTGTTTGGGCGTTGTTTGTCGAGATTCGGGGGGTGCCTGCTGGTGGCCACGGCTAGATCCGCCTCGTCATCCTCCCGAAGGAGGGGGCAGGACGGAAGCGGGGAAGGAGGGTTATTTTTTGGCGATTGCCCACACAAGCGTGCGTGTGTGTGTGATTGGCCCGCTGGTCTCGCCCCAGGTAAGGAGCTGGAGCTTCCTCCCTGGCCAAGAACGCATGCCTGGACAGGTTCTTCTCGCAGCTGTGCCTGCAAGGGCCTGCGGGGCTTGAACAAGGGCCTCACCGCGACTTCGGACCGACGCGGGAGGGAGGGGAGACGGCGGGTGATGCTGGGGAAGGCGGAGGCCGAAATGGAGTGGGACGGCCAGACCAGCAACGCTTATGTGACGGATGTGCGGCCCGTCATGCCGTCCTTTGCCCAGTCTGGGTCCATGCAGGCCTGCGCCGTCTCGACGAGGGTGCCCTCATCTCCTGGAGCAGCGCGATCAGGCGAGGCTTCCACCGAGCCCACTTCTGCACTCCAGCCCGTGCCAGCTCTCTTCCGCGGCCGCGCGGCACCTCCGCGCGTAGCGGGTCCCCGCCATCGCACGGGCCCCCAGTGGCGGCGGGGCCTCGGCTGTATATCGGTCGTCCGTCAATCGCAGGCACGCCTTAGCGTCCGCCAGCATGGCTCGCTCAGGGCATCCATGCCACGCCCTACGGCGTTTCTGAACGGATTCTTCAGCAACGGCCCGATCTATGAGTTTTTGTCAACGGTTCCCGCGCCTCCTCCACGCTGAGGCCCGCTGCCTCCGCAACCTGAACGAATGTCCCCTCGAACTCGGCCTCCTCCCACCTCAGCGCGACGCGCGGGCCGAGGTCGTTCTCGTGCAGCACCAATTGCTGACCCGCCGCCGCTCGGCGTCGAGGGCGCACGGCCCAAGGGCGAGCATCTGCCCCCAACCGTTAAAAATCGGCCGAGCAACTGCGCCCAAATGGCCACGGGCATCGGGCAGAGTGAGCGGACACACATTTGTGTTGCCACACGGGGGCGAAGAAGAAAAGAATCTGCATAACGCGGATTCCTTGGATTGGCGCTGAACCCCCCTCGCTGGCGCGCGCTGCTTTTTCTCTTTAGATCGATGATCCTCCCCCTTCTGTGGCAACACATGGGAGCCTCCGATGTCATCTTGCTAGCTCTTGCGAACCGACGCTAATCGACGCCAATCGAAGCTACTCGACGCCAAGTAGACACTCATCGGCGCAGAATCGGCGCGCTCTCGTCGATCACCAAAACGCTGGCGCACGCTAATGCACCCTGAAAACGGAACCCCGAGGACATGCAAAGCTTCCACATGTTGCTGCCGACCTCCACCCCCCCACCCCAGATCCCAGCCTTCCTCGGGGGCGGCCAAGAGGGGGGCGTCCAAGAGGGGGGGGCGCAAATCAGTGCCAGCGGCATGTGCGCGGCCCAAGGGGGGGGGGCCAAGGACGTGATGAAATGAGAAGAGGCGCCATGAAATCCGAGGAAATATCATGGCCCACGCCATGAGATCCACCCCCCCTTAGTCATCACCCCCCTCTTTGTCGCCCCCGACTTCCAAGGGCCGCCCTCGGCTCCCGGGCGAGGGGCATCAGAAGAAGACGGCCCACGGCGAGGGGCAGCGGTGCCCAGCAGGGATAGAGGGGGGGGGGAGGCGGGATGCGGTCTCGAGCGCTCCGGCAGCCCGCTGTTAAAGGCCTGGAGGGGAGAAGGGAGGGAGCAAGAGGGGGCCCGGAGGGGCAACATCCCCCCCCCCATGTCGTTTCCCCTGAGAGTCCAGCCTCCCCAGGAGCCGCCCTCAGCCAAAGGAGGGAGGGGGGGGGGCACCAGAAGAAGACGGCCCGTGGCGAGGGACCGTTGTGCCCCCAGCCCAGGGATAAGCCGTCGAGCACTCCGGCGGCCCGCGTCGAAGCTCTGGACGGAGTCCGAGTACATGGGGGCGGAGGATCGCGACGCATCGCAGACACATCGCGGATGCATAGGCGATGCATGGGAGACGTCAGCATGGAGAGAACTGGCCTCCAAATCGCGCCGCATCGCGGACTCATCGGCGAGGCGACGCAATCCTTCGACCCTATCTGATCCGGCCCGATGAGGGAGGCCTGGAGAGGGAGGTGGGGGCGAGGACAATCTCTATTTCTCTGGGGAGACGCAAGACTCAAGTTTCGGGGGCTCGAACTTGCCCGACGGGACGGAACGGGACCAATAGTCTGACAATTGGTGCGAGACCCCGCTGCAAACATCTCACGAAAAAAGGCAATCAAAATTCCCGCCGGGACATTCCAAAAGTGCCGCGTACGTTTCTTACGTTTCCCAGATGCTTGCTTCCGAGGCTCTTCGACGTCAGATCGCCTCGGGGAAAAGTCAGAGAGCTATTCGGGGTCCCCGAGAACAGCCCAGAGCTGCCCCAGAAGAGCCCCCAGGCAGCCCTCCAGAGGTCAAGAATGGCGGGAAACCCATCCGAACCTCGCAACCTCGACTGGAAGATCGAAAGGCGACGGCGACGGCGACGGCGACGGCGACGACGACGACGACGGTGACGACGACGACGACGACCACGACGATGACAAACGACGACGACGACGACGACGACGACGACGACGACGACGACGACGACGACGACGACGGCGGCGGCGCCGCCGCCGCCGCCGCCGCCGCCGCCGCCGCGGCGGCGACGGCGAGGGCTCCTGCGGCGGCGGGCCCGCGGCGGGCGCCGGGGTGCCGCTCGGCCCCATGGGGTGCGGCGGCGCCCCAGCGCCGCCCGGCGGCGGGGCGTGCTGCTGGGCCTCGGCGGCAGCGGCGGCCACGGCGGCGGCGGCGACTGCGACGACAACGGCGACGGCGGCGGCGACCACGGCGGCGGCGGCGTCTGCGACGACAGCGGCGACGACGGCGGCGGCGGCGACAACGGCGACGACGGCGGCGGCGGCGCGCGGCGGTGGACGGCTCTGGCGGCGGGGCGAGCTGCTAGCTGCTGGGCCTCGGGGAAAAAATTGACAGAGGACCCGAGGCCTCCGGCGACTGGGAGATGCTGCTTCCGAGAGGCCTCGAGAGGGGCCGCGTTCGGGGCCCGAGGCCGCCACAGAGCGACGCGGGATGAGGAGCTGATCCTTGGAATGGGGCCACGAGGACAGAGGCCCAGCGACTCCAAGGCGACGCATGGAGATGCGCCATCGCATCGCCGCAGATACCGCCCGAAGAAAGCTGGCACGTGGCCGTGCCATCACCTGTGAATAATCCCACGAGCCCAGGAGGGCGTAGGTGGTTCAACGAGCTTTGCCTTCTCTCCCCCTCCTTCCCCCGCTCGAGGGAGGGGTTATCATTGTTCCCTGAAGATAAACACCCCCTCCCCCAGGCGACCGGCACCCCGCCCACCATCCATGTGAAAAAAACGGTGTGAAGTCCACTTTGGGGCAAAATCTTGGGTCATGATGCGGGGAGCGCGAGCACTTTGTATTGTTTCTTGACAGGGACGTCGGGGGTCCCACATATTGCCTGCTGCGCGCAGGGCCAGCATCCCTGTCAAAGAAATATACAAAATACACTTCGAGGCAAAAATCTGGATCATGTGCGGGCATCCCGCGATCGCTGTGCTCTGGTTTTTGACTAGGACGGCGGGGGTGCTGTCATATTGCCTGCTTGGGGCACGCCCACCAGACGCTATGATGGCCACCCCGTCGCGGTTACGCACTGGATTCCGACAAGAGTGGTGGGGGCCGACACGGTTCCCGATGTGTACTGCCACGTGCGCAAGCTCACCTGACACACTCTGCGCGTGTCCCAAACGTGGCGGACCTGGCGCGGCTGAGCATGCGGCGCACATAGCGCACGTGGATCACGTGGCGCGTCTGGCGCACCAGGCGTGCCCGGCGCGCTTGGGCCGCAGGAGGGCCTGGCGCGCGTGGCGCCCCTGGCACGCGTGGCGCACCTCGCCCAAGCGTCGCGCACCTGGGGTCGGCTTTGGTTCCCAGTAGCTGTCCATCCAAAGACGACCAACATGCTCAGGCTCGGGTGTTACTTATGTGTGGGGGAGGGCGGGTGGGGGTGAGCTAGACGGCTTGCGGGCGGGTGGGTAGTTTGACCCCTCCCCCTACCCTCTCCCCTAGGTCTGGGAGAGAAACGGGTAGTTAGAGTTTCAATCGATCGTATCTGGATGGGTTGGTGGGGATACGCGAAGCGTCAGGCATTGTCCACCGCACCGCATCCCCCCATTAGGGAATCGGGCTCGGTTCTCGCTCGCCTCACCACGAAGAGGGAGCTGGCGGAGGGGGCGGCGGCGGGAGATGCGTGAGCATGCAGATGCGCCCACCCCACCAGGCCTCCCAAGACTGAGCGGAGCGGACCCCAAGAACGCCGAGAAGTTCCCCGAGAGGGCCTCGAGACGGCCCAACAGAGCCACCAACCAGTCCCAAGACGGCTCCACAGGGCCCCGAGAGAACCCCAAGGCGGCCCAGAGAGGCCCACTATGACGGCTCGACCTTCTCGACCGCTGGCCCCTGGGAGCCCTCGACCCCCCTGCCCCACGAGGCACTCAATCTCCTGGGCCGCCTCGTCTTCCTGCCTCCGCCGACGCCCCCCCCGTGGGGGCAGGCCCCGGTGAGGCCACCCCGCTGGACGCCGAGAACGGCGAGGCATCTCCGGAGCGATCCTACCTCAGGAGGCTGGAGGCCCGCCGAGGGGGGGGGGGGAGGGGAGGGGGGGGCGCGGCGTTCTGCGAGGGGCAGGCGGCGCCTCCCTGGGGGGGGCTCGATGGGCTTCTGGGAAGGCCGCCGGCCAGAGGGCGGGAGGCCGACCTGGCCTTCCGGGCCTCTCCCGGGGCCCAGTGTCGGCCAGGGCTGCGAGCTGCGCCTGGCCGTGACAGCGAGGGAGGCCCCCGAAAGGCCAACAGCAAAACGAAAACGAGGAGGGGGGAGGGAGGAGGAGGAGGGGGGAGGGAGGAGGAGGAGGAGGAGGAGGAGGAGGAGGAGGAGGAGGAGGAGGAGGAGGAGGAGGCCTCACCTCCTTCCTCTGCGGTCGGGGGGTCGGGGGGTATGAGATCGCGGGGGATCGGGCTCGG
>CAUYUJ010010007.1:17500-30875 GCA_963575745.1 Prorocentrum cordatum
CGCGCGCGCGCGCGGAGAGGGAAATCCGATGTCCGACGATCTGATCTTTTCAAGCGGCGGCTTTCCTCGATTCGGGCCTCCGGGGCCCGTTAGCGGGCACCAGGAGACTAAAATTTTGCCCGAGGCGAAAAACTGGCCCTGGAAACAGGTTCGGGAGCTCTGGGGCCGCGCATTCAAAAAATCAGATCGTAGGATGTCTCGGACGGGAGGGTCTGGTCGTGTTCGGCCTGTCGTGGGGGCCCTTCCTGGTCCCCCAGGCGTCAGAAACGGCTAGAGATGAAAAGCAGGCTCCAGGAGAGGGGTCTAGCCCTCTGGGGGTCCACGGCAGGCACGACGCCAAAAATCTGGGCACCACAACGAAACCGACGACGACGACGACGACAGTGACGACGACGACGACGACGACGACGACGACGACGACGACGACGACGACAGTGACGACGACGACGACGACGACGACGACGACGACGACGACGACGACGACGACGACGACGGCGACGGCGACGGCGACGGCGACGGCGACGGCGACGGCGACGGCGACGGCAACACCGAACTTTCTCAGGAGGTCGTCCCTGGTAGTCCCGGGAGGTATTACCTGGAGGTTTTCGGAGGCATCCGGGGGCCTCTGGACGTCAACGAAGCCAGAAACCCTGCAGAAGAGATGGACAAAATTGAGATTGAGCATCCCCGTGAACATGACAGCGGCAAGGGCTGGGAAGAGCCCAAAGCAGTCGGGGCGAGGTCGCCAGCCCACTGAAAAAAAGGGAGCTGGCCTGGAGCATCATCCGACAAATCCGCATCTCCCTGCCATGCCTCGGACCCCCTGGCCGACTTGCTCCCCTGTGTGTGCTGCCCCCATCGTACTTAACGTAGCCAGCCTCGAACTGATCCCTATCCCTAAGATTGACGCGCCCGAAGGCGATGACAATCTTAGGGATGCACCCTCAGAAACTGAGGGAATCCCTAAGATCGCCATCGTGATGAGGCGATGCCCAACATAGGGATAGGGATAGGTTCCAGGCTGGTAATAAAGACCACATCCCAGAGAGAATTTCGAGCACCCGGAAAAGTATCGAAACAGTGTCGAACGAGTATCGCCTCCCAGGGCCCGGCACGTGAAGTCCCTCAGGTTTCGGTACGTTCTGGGTGCTCGAAATTATTTCTGGTGGTCAAGGCTAAAGTAGGTTGGAACATCATGGGGATGCATGATGTTCCCTCCAGGTTTCGCTGGGCCCATCCCTGCCTGGGGGAAGTAGGTTGGAACATCATGGGGATGCATGATGTTCCCTCCAGGTTTCGCTGGGCCCATCCCTACCCGGGGGGGGGGGAGCCGTGGGGCCGAGATGCCGTTGCCCACTCGGGATGGGGATCGGCCAGGATGCCGAGGCCAGGGCTGGAGAGAGCGGGAGGGGCAACGCTGAGGGAGGGGGGAACAGCTTGGGGGGACACATCGAGCTGAAAAATCGGCGATACATCGCCGAAAGATCGGCGATAGGCCTCCGACGGGGAAGTCGTACGTTCCCGGGCAGGGTGGGCCATCGGGCCCCTATCGGCGATCAACAGGCGAGTGCGGGTCGATGCATTCCCCCTCTGAGCATCTCCCCCCTATCGTTGCCCCTGATGGGCTTCTGAGGCTGCGATATCATGGCCCAGATGGGGATGGGGGTCGGTTGGGCGATGCAGGGGCCAGGGCCAAGACAGAGAGAAAAGGCTGGCCCAACCTTCCTATTCCAGCCTCCCAGCAACGCCCGACGAAAGAACCCCGAGGCCGTCTGTTTGGACGCCCGAAATGGGTACGGAACAGATGGGCACGATGCCCAAAAACACCTGTTGTCCGAAACCGACAGCGGCCGCTGTTAGGCAGGCGGCCTTCTGTCTCAAATGGACAAGGCCTGCGGCGGCACCGACAGCAAGTCCTGTTCAAAATGGACAGGAACTGTCAACCTTCGCCACCATTAATTTGCGTACCCACTTCGATCGTACCGAGCCTGCCGCTGACATGGGGCCACAGCGTCCCCCCCCCCCGCGGCGCAGGTGCGGACGCGCGCGCGCGGGGATGGCCTCCCTGGGCGGGCCCCGCTGGTCCAGCGGGGGCGCGCCCGCCTCCGGGACGTGAGGGCGACGGCGACGGTGGCGGCTGCCGACGACGGCGACGACGGCGGCGGCGACGACGGCGGCGGCGGCGGCGGCGACCACGACGACCACGACGACGACGACGACGACGACGACGACGACGACGACGACGACGACGACGACGGCGGCGGCGGCGACGGCGGCGACAACGGCGGCGGCGGCGGGGGAGCTGAGGGAGCGAGACCGCGCGCGCTCGCGCGTGCGCGAGCACGCGAAGGGCGCCCGTGGGAATTGGCACTGCCCCGCACACCGCTCGTGGTATCTGGGCTGAAGGTCGCTGGGGGGGGGCAGCGTTGTTTCCAGGGCCAGATCCCCGTACGCTCGGCGGGAGCGCTTGATCGGTCAACAGCAATCCTTACCGCCGCCCTTCGCGAGAAGCTCTGATTCCAGGCTTGCTCTTGCCCACGATTGGGCTGCTCATGCTTGCTCTTGCCCTACAAAAGCACTGCCCTCTCCCTCGTCGCCCCAGAAACACAGATCGCGTTCGCTGCCCCTCCGCGAGCTTCAATGATCATCTGGGCCTCGTCCTTGCGCCCGCCCCTCGGGCGCCCCGCGGCGTCGCCCCCCCCGCTCCGCCCCCGAGAAGCTTCGGGGGGAGGTTGGTGCACGACGACTCCGCCAGGCAGGCCTCGGGAGGCCGCGTGCGCGCGCAAGGATGGGCCCGTGGTGTCATTAGGGAGCCCACAAAGGACGTACGCGCCCAGCTGTGTACATGAACACGGCCCCTCGATCCGCGAGACCGGCCGCGTTATACGAACATTTGCGCAACGCGTACTCTCGAAACCAGCGTGGATTCATGTACGTATACGTCCTTTTGTCGCTCCTGAGTCATGGTGGCGCTGGCCTCAGGCACCGGCGCCGCCGGGGCGATGGGGCAGTCGTCATCGCCGTCGCCGCCGCCGTGGCCGTTGCTGGCTGCCGCCGCCCCCCCGTCGTCGCTGCCGTGGCCGCCGTCGCCGCCGCCGTCGCCGTGGTCACCGCCGTGGCCGTGGCCGTGGCCGTCGCCGTGGCCGCCATCGTCACTGCCGTAGCAGCCGCCGCCGTCGCCGCAAGCTGTGCCTTGCCTTCGGCCGTCGGTCCTGGAGGCTCGGGCGGGGTGGGAACACGCCCCCGTGCGACGTGCGCAGCGAGAGGCGGGTCGCCTCCGAAGGTCCCCTGGGCCGGGAGGTCCTCGGAGGCCCCGAGAGGGCTCCAGAGGCCCCCGGAGGTTCAAGGGACCGCAGCGCGGCGCGGTGGCAGGCCGTGCGGCGACCCAGGGCCCCCAGAAGACCTCAACGCACAGTCCGTCAACGCACGGTTCTGGAGCGCGAGGCAGGGATTCATCCATATCCACCGCCTGGGAACCGACGTCCTGGTGCCCCAGCGGGCGGTGGATATGGATATATTTCGGGCCCCGGGGGGCCCGAATGTGTCCATATCCACCGCCTGCGGAGGCTCGGAAAACTGACCCTCCAGGCGGTGGTCATGTATAAACTCCCGCCTTGGATGGAGCCCTGGAGGTCTGTCACCCCAGCCCCAAAACCGCGCGGCCCCCCCAAGCCCCCGCCGGCGCACCTGACGGTGCGGCCACCGCACCGCTGCGGGACTCCCGATGGACGGGTCCCAGCAGAAAGCCTCCAGAGGTCGGAGGCCTCCGAGGCCAAAAATGAAAACAAGAGCGTCCAAAAAAAACCTTCGTCCCGCAGTCCTGCGACACCTTCCCTCTTCCCGCCCATCGCGAGGAGGTCGGCATTCCAAGAATGCAGGAGAGACGACGACAACGACGACGGCATCTGTGCGCCGCCGACCCAGACACGTGGACTCCCTGGGTCTGGACCTTCTCTCAAGGATCGGTTGTTGAAGCCCCCGGGCTGGGAGAAGGCCCGAAGGAGGCCGAAAAGCCGTCCGCCGAATTCTCTTCGCAAAGAGAAGAGGCATGGCCTTCGGGTCATAATCCGGCAACCGCTCGGGACGATTCAAGAACTCCCAGAACGCTGTTGGCGAGGCGCAGCTGCTGTGAACCATCCCGAGGCTGGTAGAACCTCTGGGAACCTACGAAAACGCCCGAAAACCTCGAAGGCCGACCTGATTATCCACATCGGCCGGTCTGGGTACGCCTGGCCGACATCTGGGCGAGACGTGCCGCACACCGGCGGAGGAGGTCAGTGGCGGACGCCGCTATCAAAGGACGTCGACGGACGTCGTCGGCGTCGCCACCGCCGACCTCGAACGCCGTCGACGAGAAGGGTTCCGAGGCTTCCGAGAAGGCCGCGCCTGTGGCTGCGACCAGTGGTCTCCCGGCGCCGGCGGCCCGCGCGACGGCGCCGGCGCCGGCGCTGGCGCGGGCGCTTGGTGCTGCCGCGGAGGCGCCGGGGAATGGCTCCGCCTCGCACCAGGGGCGCGCCGACGACGACGACGACGACGACGACGACGACGACGACGACGACAGCGACGACGACGACTCCCCCTCCGCTCCTTTTCCCCTCCTTCCTTCCCTCCGATCTTTCCCTCTCCCCATCGTCCATGATCCTCGTTCCTGGGGAGGAAGGCTTGTCGCTATAGCTGGATTCGATGATTCGTCGCTTCTGGCTGATTGCCTTTCGGCCCGGGTCCGAGGCAGGACATCAAACATCGGCCGCCGCTTCCGAGGGGGCTCGCGCGGCTTCCCTGCCGGCCCGAGAGCCTGGCAGCGGTGGCACAGCGCTCGCAGGGAATCTCAAGCCCCCTAAGAAAATGCCGGGAAAATCGGACCAGGACAAATCGGGAATCTATCGGAGATCTACCAGCTCTGGAAGATGCACCAAGCGACGCGGCCGTCCCAAAGCTCACCAGAACGCTCTCAAGCGTTCCGGAAACGCTCTGGAACGATTTGTCCCAGTCTTGGGCCGAAGCCGAAAATTGCTAAAATCTCCGTCGCGCTATTCCACGACGCGAAGGGGTCTGATTTCCGGGCATAGCTCGGGTTTCCGAAAGCCGTTTGTGGCGATTCTGGTAACCCTGGAACGCTCTCGGCGAAGTCCACTTGCTGGAAAGCATCTCGAAGCTGGAGGGCCACAGAAGAGCAGCGAAAACGTCCGACAACCATCCGTCGTGACTACTTTGGCCATCCAGACAGGAAGGCTGGAAACGAAAGAAGGTCCTGCCCCCGCCCGAATCCCCCCACACACCGCAGGGGCAGGCTTTCGCCCAGGATCCACTGTTGGCGGTCACTGGGCTGGATACCAGTCCCACAGGCCAGAATGAAGGAAAAAACCACCTGTTAAAACAACCTGTCGTCGGAGGTCTGGGATTCCCTTCCCCACGTCGTCGTCGTCGTCGTCGTCGTCGTCGTCGTCGTCGTCGTCGTCGTCGTCGTCGTCGTCGTCGTCGTCGTCGTCGTCGTCGGCGTCGGCGTCGGCGTCGTCGTCGTCGTCGTCGTCGTCGTCGTCGTCGTGTTTTTCCCCTCCCCCCGCACCCCATTCCGCGCCCCTGCCGCGGCGGAAAGGCGGCGGCGGTTGCCTGCCGCTGCTCACGCTCCTCCGGCCGCGGCCGCGGCCCCGGCTCCGGCTCCTGGCGGCCGCCGTTGCTCGCCCTCGTGAATCACGGGGTTGGGGGGGAGGAGGGCGCGGAGGAGGAGAGATGGGGGGCGGAGGAGCGGAGTGGCAAGAAGAGGAGAAAAAAGAGGATGAGGAGGAGGAGGAGGAGGAGGAGGAGGAGGAGGAGGAGGAGGAGGAGGAGGAGGAAGCGGACACTAGAAATTGGGATGTGGAGGGTGAAAACTGTGTTCCGCAAGTGGAAACTGTAGAGCGACGCATAGCGTGAAAAACAATGTAAAGCGGGGGCGGCAAAGGATCCTTGAGATGCAATACAGCACCGAATAGGACAGGGTGAGAAGCAGGAAAGGCAGGAGGACCTACAAGTCGAGTCTGGTGCTCAAGCGACTCCGTCGCGTTTCAGAAAATCAAGCAGACAGCTGCAGAAAGGGCTCCACTGACCGCCCTTATGATAAAAAGTTGCCTGGCCGCAAGGGGATAATTTCACCTGGGTTCGGCGCGTCCCTGGGCGAACGGCCTTCACTCTATCCAAAAGGCACTTTGGCCCCCCACGGCGCCAACGGCAAAAACAGTTTACGGCGCCAGTCGAAGGGTCGGAAGCACTCCCGCCAGAGCCCGTGGGACGAGCCGAAGAAGGCTAATCGATCACCCCCACCTGAAAGAATGCAAGACTATAAAGGAGCAATGCCAACGCAACCACGAGCTGCCTGGGCACAATCCGAGCACAATCCGAGCACGCCAGCTCCCTTGAGCGCTCCACTTATCAATCTAGCACGTGGATGCCCGCGTGCGTTGGAGCACGCATCCCACCCCCAGTGGGCCAATGCGGCTCTTGGAAGTACATCCGTTTTCAGGCTCCGTGCGACCTCGTGACTCAATCGCGAGAGTCATCTCTTTGATTTTGCGTGAGTGAGCTAATTTTGCTGCGAGCTCGGGGCGGCCTTCTTCAGCTCCTCGTCGTTGAACTTGGCCGCGGCGTGGTCATAGTTGATCTGGCCCACGCTGCCCTTGGTCGCGGGGTCGGCCCGCATGTCCCGAGAGTCGCATCCGTGCAAATCGTTGATCTGCTTGGCGCGCTTCCGCGACCGCGCCCTGGTCCGCGCCTGCCGCGGCGACCGGGCCAAACGCCACAGCGCCCTGCGCAAACAGGCCTTGTTCGACGCCCTGGCCGCGGGCCACGCCGGGGCCGAGTCGGAGCGCCCTGTCCTGCTACCTCCGCGCCCCGCCGGGGAGGCCACCCCCGAGGGCGAGCAGGGTGGGCCCCAGGTGGGCGACAACGGCCGCCGCCCTGCCGACGTCTCCCTGCCGCGGTGGCGCAACGGCACGGCGGCCGCCTGAGACTGCGCCGCCACGTCAGGGTTGCGCGCCGATCTCCTCGCACCGCCAGCCGCTTCGTCAAGCGCGGCGACGGAGCGGTGCGAGGAATTCAAAAGGCAGCGCCAGGACACCGGGCGGCTGCGCGCAGCGCGGGGCTTCACCTTCATCCCCACGGCGGTGGATGCCCACGGCGGTGGGCGGGACCGCGAGGCGCGAAAAGTTTTCGCGGCTCTGGCCAAGCGGGTGGCTGACGCCACGAGAGGCCCCAAGAGACCTCCCAAGAGGCCCCAAGAGACCTCCCAAGAAGCTCCAGAGAGGCAGAAATTGCGACTGTCCCATCTTTGTTTGGAGGTTTTTTGGCGCTCTCGCCCTGGCAGCTTCCCGGCACTCCAAGACGGCCCAAGAGGCTTCCAGGATCGCCCCAACACGACCCAAGAGGCCTCCAAGAGCACCCACAACGGCCCCAGAGGGCCCCAAGACAGCCCCAGAGGCCTCCAAGATGGCCGAAGAGGCTCCCAAGACGGCTCCAAGAGCGGACCCAGACGAGGGACCCGAGCGGACATTTCGAGCTCCAGGCGCAGATAGGTTCCCTGGAGGCCCCAAGAGGCCCCCAAAAAGCCCCCAAGAGGCCCACGAGAGGCCCCAAGAGACCCCCAAAGGGCCCCAAGAGACCTCTCAAGAGACCTCCCAAGAGTCTCCACAGAGGCAGAAATTAACGATGTTCCTCCAATGTTTGAAGGTTTTTGGCGTTCACGCCTTGGGGGCTTACCGGCGCTCCAAGACGGCCCAAGAGGTTTTCAGGATCGGCCCCACACGGCCCAAAAAGCCTCCAAGAGCACCCACAACGGCCCCAGAGGGCCCCAAGACAGCCCCAGAGGCCTCCAAGATGACCGAAGAGGCTCCCAAGACGGCTCCAAGAGCGGACCCAGACGAGGGACGCTAACATGCATTTTGAGCTCCAGGCGCAGCGAGGTCCCCTGGAGGCCCCAAGGGGCCCCCAAAAAGCCCCCAAGAGGCCCCCGAGAGGCCCAAAGAGACCCCCAAGAGGCCCCCAAGAGGCCCCCCACTCCTCGAACGAAAGCGCACTGCCAAGAGGCCCCCGAGAGGCCTCCCAGAAGGCCCCAAGCGACTCCCAAAGAGGCGCCTTGTCCATGACCAGTTTCGCCCCAATTTGACACAAAAAGCTCTCCAGAGACCTCCTCCTCCTCATCCTCATCGCCCCCTCTTCCTCCTCCTCGTCCTCCTCCTTCACCTTTTCGCTCGCCACGAGCACACAAACGTGTAGCACCAATGATGCAAGATGGGCCGGCGGAATGAGCGAAGCGATTAAGTAAAAAAGTCGGGACAGAGGGGGCGCGCTGGCTGGTGGGGGAGAGGGGGCGGTGCCGTGACGAAACACAGCGGTCGGGGCGGAGGGGGCACGCTGGCTGGCGGGGCCGGTGCCGTGCCGAAATAAAGCGGTCGGGGCGGAGGGGGCGCGCTGAGGTCGAGGCGGGGGGGCCGGCTGCGCGGGGGGTGCGGGGAGGGGGCGGTGCCGTGCCGAAAGAAAGAAGTCGGGGGGCGGGGGGGGCGCGCTGGCTGGTGGGCTGGCTGCGCTGGCTGGCGGGGGAGGGGGCGCTGGCTGGTGGGGCCGGTGCCGTGCCGAAATAAGGCGGTCGGGGCGGAGGGAGCGCGCTGGCTGGTGGGACTGGTGCTGTGCCGAGATGAAGCGGTCGGGGCGGAGGGGGCGCTGGCTGGTGGAGCCAGCGCTGAGGGTCGCGCTGGCTGGCGGGCTGGCTGCGCCGGCTGGTGGGCGAGGGATGCGGAGGGCCGAGGGGCTGCTTCGGCATGGCTGCTTAAGGAAGTGGATGCGGAAGGGGCGCGTTGGGAGGTGGGGGCCTAAGGCCTGCATCGACCGGTGCCGTGCCGAAAGAAAGTCGTCGGAGCTCTAGACACCCTGTGAGAGAGAATTAAGTCTGACCACCTGCCTGGTGGTCGAAGCCCGACTCCCAGAGCAAGGCGTGATGGATATTGAAATCTCCGCCAATCAGCCACGCGGACCCACAAGACGACACAGCCGATCCGAGGTCCGAGAGTAAGGTCGAGTTGGGTTCATTCGAGATGAAGGGAAAGCACTGCGACGCACAAACCTCCAGGAAGCTGAACAGGTGTGGCCAGAGACAAGAACGGCGAAGCGCACTCGGGGTCCGCGGGCCTTCAGGCTACAAAATCTTAGAACATTGGAACAAAGAGGCGGTGAGACAACAGGCGCAAAATGGCAAACGGAAGCCTGCTGACCACCACCTACACTAGCACATGCTGCAAGAACACGAGATCAAGTCTAGCTACGGCAAAGGTGGCGAAAACCCTCGCACTGCAAACCCGTTGTTACCCAGGAGTCTGGCCAACCTCTGCTAGCCAACGCATGACTCGGAAACTGCGGAACATTGGCGGCCAGGAGGGCTGGATGCGAGAATGCGAGCCGTCTTCTCCTGGGCCGACTCTACAGGGACAGATGCAGACGGTCCGGTCCCCACCCGTTCACCCGACCCCGCTCCTCCGCCCCCACGAGATCCATGACTGGCCTGAGGCAATGCTTCTGTGACCTCACCATCCTCCCCCCGACGTCGCTTGGCAACCAGCCACGCCATGAGAGAGACATACTCCTTCTCGGCTATTTCGACCGTGGAGGCTGCATTGGCACACAACTTCTGTGTGGCTGCTTCAAGCTCCCTGTTAAGCTGCAACACCAAATCATCTGCCTGCTCCCTTTCCTCGTCCGAGAGAACGAACTCGGAGGGGGAGAGAAAAGGGGCAGTGGAACGAGGGGGAGGAGGAGAAGCGGGAAGGAGGATTGGATCGGATTGGGTCGGAGGGCCGCGAGAGACCTCCACTAGGAGCCACTGCCAGGGGGCGTGCAGCCTCCCAGTATTGGGGCTGCAGGCCGAGGAGGGGGAGGGGGAGGGGGAGGGGAGGGGGAGGGGGAGGGGGAGGGGGAGGGGGAGGGGGAGGGGGAAGAGGAGGGGAGGGAGGAGGGAGGGAGGTTGCTGCTACGACAACGCGAGGAGGCGTCAAGCTGGCGCCTCGCCAGGGAGCGAGGAGGGAGGAGGGGAGGGGGTTAAGGGGGGTCCTCTTGCTCGCCCCTCCTCATCCCACTCGCTCCTCTCTCCCGTCCAACTCCTCCTCTTCGTCCTCAAACCCCTCCCTCCTGCTCCAGCTGCCTCAGAGGAGGACGACGGCGAAGGAGCACAAGGCGCCGCAGTCGCCGACGTCGCCGCCACCGCCGCCACCGCCGCCGTCGACACACGTCGTTGCCGCCGTCGACGCACGTCGTTGCCGCCGTCGACTCACGTAGTTGCCGCCTTTGTCGCCGCCGTCGCAGTCGTCGCCGCCGCCGTCGTGGTCGTGGGCAGTCGTGGTCGATTGTGTCCTGGAAGCCCCGTCCCGCGCGGCCCGCTCGTCCACGTACGCCGGGCGCCCTGCGCGCGCAAAACTTCGCGGTCCTCCTCCTCCTCCTCCTCCTCCTCCTCCTCCCTCCTCCTCCTCCTCCTCGCTTGCACCTGCTCCTCCTCATCCTCCTCCTCATCATCCTTCTCCTCCTCCTCCTCCTCCTCCTCCTCCTCCTCCTCCTCCTCCTCATCCTCCTCCTCCTCGTCCTCTTCCTCCTCCTCATCCTCCTCCTCATCCTCATCCTCATCCTCCTTAGACCCACAAAAACATCGAAACCCACCACCATCACCACCACGATAATCAACGGCAGCAGCATCATCCTCAGCATCATCATCAGCATCATGATCCTCATCAGCAGCAGCATAAGCATCAGCATCAGCATCAGCATCATCATCAACAGCAGCATCAGTATCACATCATCATCATTAGCAGCAGCATCAGCATCAGCATCAGCATCAGCATCGTCATCGTCGTCATCATCATCCTCATCCTCATCCTCATCCTCATCCCCATCCTCCTCATCCTCATCATCATCAGCATCATCATCATAATCATCATCATCATCATCACCATCATCATCGTCGTCATCGTAATCATCATCAACCACATCTCCAGCATCGTCATCATCATCCTCATCCTCACCATCATCAGCATCATCGGCATCATCATCGGCATCAGCCATTATCATCATCGTCATCATCAGCATCAGCAGCATCGTCGTCAGCATCATCATCAGCAGCATCATCAGCAGCAGATCCATCATCATCATCATCATCATCATCATCAGCATCAGCATCATCAACAGCATCCTCATAATCATAAGCAGCATCAGCAGCAGACTCATCGTCCTCATCATCATGGGCATCATCATCAGCATCTGCCATTATCATCATCATAATCATCAGCATCATCACCGTCATCATCATCAGCATCATCAGCAGCCATCGTCCTCCTCCTCCTCATCATCATCGCTGTCGTCCTCATGATCCTCACCGCCCTCACTGCCCTCATCATCCTCAGTAGCCTCATACATCATCCTCATTATCCCTCCTCCCGCCTCTCATTTCCCTCCTCCTCTTCCTCTTCCTCCTCATCGTCTTCATCTGTCTCGTCCTCCTCCTCCTCCTCCTCCTCCTGAGGTTCGTCTGCTTATGCTTATTCGCATTGCTTGTGTTGCAATATCAGTTGGTTTCTTGTTAGTAGGTTATGACTGTTATTCTTGCGTGGGCTACAAGTATGATTCAGAGCATCATCATCAGCACCATCATCAGCATTAGCACTACCAGTACTATGATTGGTACGCTTATGCGTCTCAGAAATACGAATAGCATGTCTAGTAGCCTTAGTAATGTCGCTTGAAAAATTATATGCTGTAGAGTAATGAGTATGACTACTGACCTTGAAGATTACTGCATTATATGAGCAATAGCGTTAGTAGTACGAACAGTCATAGTGGTAGTAGTAGTAGTAGTAGTAGTAGTCGTCGCAGGAGTAGTAGTAGTAGTAGTAGTAGTAGTAGTAGTAGTAGGAGTAGGAGTAGGAGTAGGAGTAGTAGTAGTAGTAGTAGTAATATTAGTAGTAGTAGTAGTAGTAGTAGTCGCAGTAGTATTAGTAGTAGCAAGTGTAGTCGTAGTACTAGTTATATGATTGGTAGACGTAGTAGCCGTAAAAACAGTAATAGTAATAACAGTAGCCTTATTGATAGCAGTAGTCGTAGGAGTAGCAGCAGCAGCAGTAGAAGTAGCAGTAGCAAGAGTAGCAGTAGTGCGTGGTGCTGTTGTAGATGTAGTTGTAATAGGTGGAGGTAGTAGTAGCAGTAGCAGCAGCAGTAGCAGTAGTAATCGCAGTAGTAGTAGTAGTAGTAGTGGCAGCAGTAGCAGTAACAGTAGTAGTGGTGGTGGTAGTGGTAGTAGTGGTAGTAGTAGTAGTAGTAGTAGTAGTAGTAGTAGTAGTAGTAGTAGTAGTAGTAGTAGGTAGTAGTAGTAGTAGTAGGTAGTAGTAGTAGTAGTAGTAGTAGTAGTAGTAGGTAGTAGGTAGTAGTAGTAGTAGTAGGTAGTAGTAGTAGGTAGTAGGTAGTAGGTAGTAGGTAGTAGTAGTAGTAGGTAGTAGGTAGTAGGTCGTAGTAGTAGGGTCGTAGGTAGTAGGTAGTAGGTAGTAGTAGTAGTAGGTAGTAGGTAGTAGTAGTAGAGTAGTAGTAGTAGCAGAAGTAGTAGTAGCAGTAAAGTAGTAGTAGTAGGCGCAGTAGTTGTATTCCTCTTGCTCCTTCATTCATCCTCCTCCTACAACCTCCTCCTGCACCTTCTCCTCCTCCTCCTCCTCTCCTCCTCCCTCCTTCCCCTCCTCCTCCTCCTCCTCCTACTCCTCCTCCTCTTTGCTCCTCCTCCTCCTCCCCCCTCCTCCTCCTCCCCCTCCTCCTCTCCTTACTCCCTCCTCCTCCTTGCTCGCCTCCTCCTCCTCCCTCCTCCCCCTTCCTCCTTCCTCCTCTCCTCCCTCCCCTCCGCCCTCCTCTCCTCTCCTCCTCCTCTTGCTCCTCACTCCTCCTCCTCCTCCTCCTCCTCCTCCTCCTTCTCCTCCTCCTCCTCCACAATTACTCAATATGAATACTACTCTCCCTCTTCCCCTGATGGCGTGCTGGGAGTAGCCGACCCCCCCCGCGTCCTGCTTTTTTACACACAGGATTCCCGGGAGATGGGTTTTCGCCTGCATTTTTTTCAAAATGCTGCTCTCGCTGAGGCGCCGGCCTCATTTTCGGGCCCCGCTCGTTCCGAATCGTGCTACCGCTGCAGCGCTGGCCTCATTTCCGTGCTTCCGCTCGTTCCGAATCGTGCTCCCGCTGCAGCGCTGGCCTCATTTCTGCGCTTCCGCCCGTTTCGACTCGTGCTCCCGCTGCAGCGCTGGCGTCATTTCCCGTGCCATGCCACAGCACACGCGCACACACGCACACACACACACACCACCACCACCACCACCACCACCACCACCAC
>CAUYUJ010010008.1:0-22500 GCA_963575745.1 Prorocentrum cordatum
TGTCTCTTTTCCCCACTTTTTTGGCAACCCTCGCCACGCAACCAGACGCGTCGATAGGGTTGACTGGGCGCTCCGCCTAGGATTTCTCCGCCGCTTGCGGCCCTGATGCTTGAGATCTGAAACTGCTACAACAAGATTGAAGGCGGATCGTTTGCCATTGCCATATCGCATGTTTCTGGGACTCCCGAGGAGGGTCGTGAATTGCAACATCGTCGATGCATCCTGGGTCTAACGTGGCCCTCCCAAGTCTCCCTGTCGCACGCCCAGGCGCGTCGGCAAGGCTGGCGGAGCGTTTCGCCTAAGACCTCCTCACCTGCTGATGACCATGAAGCCTGGGATTTGCAACGCGTACAACGATGGGGCGGGGTCGTTTTCAAACGTGGTTTCTCGCCTTCGCGCCGCGCGCATTCGTCTGCGCAACATCGGCTGAACAGCTTGCAACAGACCCAAGAGTGGTGGGCGGATGGCTTTCAACGTGGGTCGGTCGACCTTGCGCGACGATTATTCGTCTGAAACGTTCGCAGCAACTGCAACGATGGAGCCTGCACGTTGATCCAGGCGGGGCCCTCGTTGCATCGCATCTCGCGTTCGTCGTGCAACCTTCCAGCAACTACATGGAGGGATGATTTCAGTACGCTGCTGTCGCCTTCGTTCAGCGCAAGCTCGCCTTCCAAATTATCAACAACTATTTGGCGGCGGCTCCGTAGCTGTTTATCATCCCGGCAAAGCAACCTAACAGCGATGTGTATAAACATCTCTGGAAGCATTCCCCTTAAGATTCAGGTGAGAATCCAGTTGTAGAATTCTGCTGTTCTCGCAGTCGCAGTCGCATTCGCAATGACAGTCGCAGTGGCAACGGCCTTAGGATCCAATGGAATCCTAAGGATTCCGAGGGATTCCCAAGGCATCCTTAGGAATCCAAAGGAATCCTTAGGAAACCTTAGGAGTCCTTAGGAATCCTGATTCCTAGAAATTCCCGGGGAGTCCTAAGGATTCCTGGAGAATCCTACGGACTCCTAAGGACCCCTGAGGATGCTTAACTATGCCTACGGATTCCTAAGGATGCCTAAGGATTCCTAAGGATTCCTAGGGATTCCTAAGGATTCCTATGTATTCCTACGGATGCCTCAGCCTGCCTCACTTTCAGCCTCAGCCTCATCCTGCCTCGGCTTGCCTCAGCCTCAGCCTCAGCCTGCCTCGGCCTCAGCCTGCGTCAGCCTCAGCCTCAGACTGCCTCAGCCTCAGCCTGCCTCAGCCTCAGCCTCAGCCTCAGCCTCAGCCTCAGCCTGCCTCGGCTTGCCTCAGCCTCAGCCTCAGCCTGCCTCGGCCTCAGCCTGCCTCGGCCTCAGCCTGCCTCAACCTCCCCTCCTCCCCCCCCTTCCCCCTTCCCCCCCCCCATTCAGCCTCACCTTGTCTCAGCTTCGGCCTGCCTCGGCCTCATCCTCAGCCTCAGCCTCAGCCTGTCTCGGCCTGAGCCTGCCTCGGCCTCAGCCTCAGCTTGCCTCAGCCTCAGCCTGCCTCAGCCTCAGCCTGTCTCAGCCTCAGCCTGCCTCAGCATCAGCCTCACCCTCAGCCTCAGCCTGCCTCGGCCTCAGCCTCAGCCTGCCTCGGCCTCAGCCTCAGCCTCAGCCTCAGCCTGCCTCAGCTCAGCCTCAGCGCTCAAAGCCTCAGCAGCCTAAGCCTCAGCCACAGCCTCAGCCTCAAGCCTCAGCCTCAGCTTCAGCCTTTCAGCCTCAGCCGCTCGCTTGCTCAGCCTGCAGCCTCAGCCTGCTCGGCCGCAGCCTCAGCCTCAGCCTGCTCGGCCTCAGCTGTAGCCTCTCAGCCCAGCTGCATCAGCCTCAGCCCAGCCTCAGCCTGCCAGCCTCAGTCTCAGCCTGCCTCAGCCTCAGCCTGCCTCAGCCTCAGCCTCAGCCTGCCTCGGCCTCAGCCTGCGTCAGCCTCAGCCTCAGCCTGCCTCAGCCTCAACCTGCCTCAGCCTCAGCCTCAGCCTGCCTCGGCGTGCCTGAGCCTCAGCCTCAGCCTCAGCCTGCCTCGGCCTCAGCCTGCCTCGGCCTCAGCCTGCCTCAGCTCGGGCATTCAAAATATGTGAACAGGACTGGTGTTCTGGGAACACGAAAATCACGAAGTGGCCCACAGTCAATCAAAATATGGTACAGGAATGGCCTACAGTTGGCTCCGGGCATTCAAAATGTGGCCTGGGAATGGTGTTCTGGGAGCACGAAGAACACGAAGTGGCCTACAGTTGGCTCCCGGCATTCAACATGTGGCCTGGGAATGGTGTTCTGGGGAGTCCCCGGATCCCCCCTGGGGAGTCCCGGGGAGTCCCCGGATTCTCCCCAGCATCCGCCCAGACCCCCCTGGGGAGTCAAGGTGCTCTCTTTTGAGCCCACTAGAAACCTATCAGTCTTCGCTGTTAGGTAAAATGTGGCACTCGCATGGGACGTCCACAAATTTGACGACAAGACGGTTAAACATACGTAGCACCTGCTCGCATGGAGGCTGGTTCCTGTTCCAATCGCCGCTGTCGCTGTAGACTTTCTCCAACTGAATGTCCATACGTGAGTACTTGTGCAAAGGGTGAAGGGTACATGGGTGTGCGTGGTGGGGTCCTTTGTGCAACAAAGCTCTCTCTAGACGCACCGCTTGCCGCTATGGTCCTACATGTTTCGCAGCGTAGCTCGTTTCCGAAACCGTACCTCATCCTTCATGGCAGGCCCAGGGGGCATTTGGTTTGAAGGGGGCGACTCTTGCGGTGGAAGGCCTGCAGGGACTCGTGCGGAAGCTCGAAGCGGGAGGGCGCATTGCAGCATCACTGGTGCATCCTGGATCTACTCTGGTCCTGGCGCGTGGCCGCGGCGCGCCAAGTCGTCGTTCGGGTCGATGCCGAAGGCCGCGATCAGCACATCAGATGGGTCCTGATCACGGCGAGGAGGGCTTCGACCTCCTCCGGGAGATGAGCGCGCTGCAGCTGGGCCCTCCAAGCGCGAGCTGCCTGGGCCCATCCCGGTCCTCACTCCTTGTTCTTCTCTCCCGCAGCATCCCGACGATGCTGACCATCCTGCTGGGATTGTAGGTCCTCGTCCGTGTGCTGGTGTTCTGCCGGGGGCTGCTGCCGCAGTTCCGCATGCGGGTGCTGCGAGTCCCGCTGGCGGCTGCCAGAGCCTTCTTCGAGCCGGTGCTGCACTCATCGTGAAGGGACTGCTGCCCTTCTTCGGACTGCTGGTGTTGCTCGCTGCCAGGATCCGTGCGCAGTTCATCGTGACATGGGCTGCTGGAGTTACAGGTGCTGATGAAAAGGGGCTGCTGACCATCCTCGGGTCGCTGGATGTGGTGATCCTCGTAAGAGATCCTGGTGCAGATCCTCGTGAAGGTGCTGATGGCGTTGCCTGTGTGCTGTGCCTGCACTTCCTCTGAGAGGCTCCTCGCGAGGAGCCTGCTCGTAGACACCTGCAGGGTGCCCGCTGTGTGGAGCCCGTCCGTGACGAGCCCGGCAATACTTCTCGGGAGAAGGTCGGGCCAAGCCGCTCCACCAAAACGAATTGGTGGGTTGCCCGCCTGCTGCCGGGTTCTCCATGGACCTGCGCTTCCTGCTGCCGGCCTCGATCCCATGCCTGGTGAAGCTGGTCACGCAGCTCGTGACTATGGTCGTGACTCTGATTCCCAACCACCCCTGTTCAAGTTTGCTCCTTAACAATTTCCGTATTTCCGTCCTCCAGGCTTCCGCACTGATGGGAGCCCTCGGACCCACGAGGAACTGCCGTAGGAAGCTGCAGCTACCTTGTAGATTTGGGTGGCGAGAGGAGTGGATGTGATGATGAGGTCCAGGATGGGGACCTGATACGTCAATTCCAATTGTCTGAAGGATGTAAGGAGGAGGAGGAGGAGGAGGAGGAGGAGGAGGAGGAGGAGGATGGGATGAGGAGGAGAGGAGATATGAGGAGGAGGAGGAGAATGAGGAGGAGGAGGAGGAGGAGGAGATCGCGGACTTCGCCGCCGATCCGCTCGCTTGTCTGGACCCTCGCTCGGTCCCCGCCCGTCGCTGTGCTGAGCGCTCGGGGGTTGGCGCCCTGGGGGCTCCTCACTTCTTCCTGCTCCTTCTTCACGCACTCCTCCTCCTCCTCCTCCGTCCACCCTCCCTCCCTCCCTCCCTGCCTCGCCCTCCTCCTCCCTCCTCCTCCGCCTCTTCCTCCTCCACTCTCGCCCTCCACCCTACACTTCATCCTTCTGCTCCTCCACCACCCTCTCCTCCACCCTCCCTCCCTCACTGCCTCTCCCTGTCCGCCTCCCTCCCTCCCTCCCTCCCTCCTACCTCCCTCCCTCCCTTCCTCCTCCTCGGGAGGGGCAGAAAACTTTACAAACACAAGCCGGAGGTCCGCGCGAAGCTCCGAGACTTCATGGTTTGCGGTTGTTGGTTGTTCGATCCTCCTCCTCCTCCTCCTCCTCCTCCTCCTCCTCCTCCTCCTCCTCCTACTCAGCCTCAATCCGGCGTCGATGGGCGTCGAATAGCGTCGATCCGCAAGAGCGAGCAAGATGGCATGGACGCCTCCCACTCGTTGCCACAGAAGTCTCCCCACTGAGCACTGGGCCATAGTCTGTTCGCAGGCCTCGAGCCTGGCCCCAGCCGCCCCAGCGCCGCCGCGGGGCGCATATGGGGGGCGCTGAGCCGCCCAAAAGCGCGGGCCGACACCCGTCAGCAATTCGTGTCAAAGACCCAGAGATCCAGCGCACTGAAAACATCAAGACGGCGGTTTTTCGTCTTTTTCGGCCTCCAGGGGCCCTCGCTGGGCCCCGGGGCCGTGAAAAAACGACTCAGGATGAAAAGCCGGTCCTGAGGACTGGGTCGAGACTCCTGGGGACCCCGCGCTGAAAAAATCACAACGTCGGACCTCTGGGGACGGGGAGGTTCACGTCACGGTGGAGCCCAAGTTCCAGGACAGAGTGGACACCCTGCTCCCCCACTTCTCGCGCGCACGCCTGGCAATCAACGCCACTGCCTGAACACCGTCTCCGTCCTGGCCGATGGCACCAGCTGGGGACTGCTGGTGGGTACCCTACCCTCCCTGGGGGCTCGCAGGGCAACGGGTTCGCCTTGGTGGTGTACCGACAAGTGTTGAGTGGCTTGTACGTCGATTGGTTCCACTGCTTCTGCGCTATCATCGCATAATTGGCATGGCTCTGCTGTACCTCTCGCGCGGTGGCGTGGCGTGTATGTTTTGTCACAACTTTCACTTGCCTGGATTTGGGACTGACTCGCTTCAGTGGCACGTGACGCAGCGGGCACCGCATCGCTGGCATAATCAAACGATCTGGGGGCGGGCTGGCTGGTGCAAACATGTTTGAAGAGGCCCACAGCCCAGAGTTCCGGGCGCTCTCGGGCGCTTTGGGGCGCCCTCGCGCGTTCTCGCGGGGCCCCCGCGTGACTCTCAGAGACATGCACCGCAAACGGGGCTCATCTCATCGCAACTCGACACGGATGGATGCCGAAGTCAGAGACATCGACACGCTGAAAATGGAAAAGACCTCCTCCTCTCCCTTCTGCCCTTCCTCCTCCTCCTCCTCCACTCTCCCTCCTCCTGCGTCCCTCCTCCTACCCCTCCTCCTCCTCCTCCTCCTCCTCCTCCTCCTCCTCTTCCTATGCCCCCCTTCCTCTTCCTCTCTCGTTCTACCTATTCCTACCTTCTCCTCCTCCTCCTCCCCCATTCCTTTTTCTTATGAATAACTCCTCCCCGTCGCACCCCGAGGCCAGTCGGAAGGGCGGGCCAGGCGTTTCGCACGAGGATTCCTTGCTATGTAGGAGCCTGAAGCCAACAAATACAGATAACAGCTTCACAAATGGATGGCGGGTCGCTTCCAAAATGTGGCCTTCGCCTTAGAGACGCGATCATTCGTTTTAACAGAAAGTGCAAGAGCTTCACGGGTTGAGGGCGATAGGCGGTTTCTGCTCAAACTGTGGTTCTCGCCTGAGCGCCTCGCACATTCGTTATACAAATTGCAGGAGCGTCACGGGTAGAGGGCGGCTCCTTTTCAAACTGTGGCTCTCGCCTTAGCGCCGCGCGCATTCGTTTAAAAACTTCGCGGGTTCAGTCATTCCCATGGTTAACATACAAGACATTTTGTTTTGGAACGGTTCAGGGTTGTAAGGGCGCAGCGCTTACGCTAATTCGCGGCGTTGAAGTCTTAGGAATGGCGTTCTGCACGATCTAGGATCGTCAATACGCAACAGTCAGGTTGACTTGTGGCAATGATCTCCTGAGAAGAGTGTCTTGGCACGCTTCAGGATCTTCTCACGACTGTCCGCCAACGGGGACTTCCCTCAGTGAAAACGAACCCTTGTGGGGCCTTTGAAAAGGGCTCTTGGAGGGTGTATTCCAGCAGCGTTGATGGGCCTTGGGTTTACACTGGTCCTCCTCCTCCTCTTCCTCCTCCTCCTCCTCTTCCTACTCCTCCCCCCCAAAAAAAACAACGACACCGACACCGCTATTTCCTGAAGCCCGCCGATGACCGACGGAAACGCCCAAAAACATCGAACCTCGAACGCTACTGGAAAACCAGCTATATCATAAAATGTCGGAGGTCCGCACGGAGTCGCTGGATCTGCGCTGGCCCGCCTTCCCTGGCGCGCGGGGCGCGCCCTGGGCGGCGCCTGCGGCGCCGCCAGGGGGTCCCAAGCGCCGAGCCAAGAAATCCGCGCGGAACTACGAAAGCTGTTGTTCACATATGTAATTCTTCTCGAGTAAGGGAGCCCCTGCTGGGCGGGGGTCTTCTCTCGCAGTGCCCCAGTCCTGCCCCAGGAGGAGGAGGAGGAGGAGGAGGAGGAGGAGGAGGAGGAGGAGGAGGAGGAGGAGGACCAGTGGAAACCCAAGAGTCATCAACGATGTTGGAATTAACCCTCCCTCCAAGCTCCACTTCAACACAGCGAATCAACATAACTGTTGCGCCCGCATAATCCTGATTCCGGCCAAAACAAAACTTCTGGTGCGTTGATCATGGGACCCCGTGAAACTCCTGCAAATGTGTTATACATGTGTATATATAGATGTGTGTGTGTGTGTGACGAATGTGCGCGGCGCTCAGGCGAGAACCGCATTTTGAAACAAAACCGCCCTCAATCCGTGAACCTCTTGCATTTTGTTCAACGAATGTGCGCGGCGCTGAAACGATAACCACATTCTGAAAACGACCCGCCCTCAATTCGTGAAACTCTGGCAAATTGTTTAAACGAATGTGCGCGGCGCTCAGGCGAGAACCACATTTTGAAGACGATCCGCCTTCAACCCGTGAAACTCTTGCAATTGTTTATAACGAATGTGCGCGGCGCTAAAGCGAGAGCCTCATTTTGAAAGCGACCCGCCCTCCATCGGTGAAACTATTGTCACTTTTGAAGCTTCAGAATCATGAAAGGAAAGGAAGTCTCAGGCGAAACGGCCGGCCCGCCCTAAAAACTCGCCTCGGGGTGCGACAGGGAGGAATTCTCTATAAGGAGAAGGAATGGTGGATGAGGAGGAGGAGAAGGGAAAGTAGGGAGAAGGAGGGGGAGGAGGAGGAGGAGGAGGAGGAGGAGGAGCAGGAGGGAACAACTAGGGAGGAGGAGGAAGAGAAGGAGGAGAGGGAGGAGGAGCAGGAGGAGGAGGAGGACCACTGTAAACCCAAGACCCATCAACGATGTAGGAATAAACTCTCCCTCCAAGCTCCCACTTCATAGGCCCCTACAACGGTTCATCTCCATTGAGGGAACTGCCTCTTTGGAAGACAACCGTCTGAAAACCCTGAAGCATGCCAAACATTATTCTCGGGATTCCAACGTCACGGATCAACCGGATTGTTGCGTATTGACAATCCTGACTCGTGCCAGAACGACATTCCTGGGACTGCAACACAGCGAATCAACATATCTGCTCCACCAACATAATCCTGACTCCTTTCAAAGAACCACTTCTGGTACGCTGATGATGGGAATCCGTGCAACTCTTACACATCATTCAAACGAATGTGCACCGCGCTAAGGCGAGAGCCACACTTTGAAAACCACTCGCCCTCAATCCGTAAAACTCCTGCAAATGTTTAAAACGAATGCTCGCCGCGCTAAGGCGAGAGCCACATTTTGAAAACCGCCCGCCCTCACTCCGTGAAACTCTTGTAACTTTAAGGACGAATGTGCGCCGCGCTAAGACGAGAGCCACATTTTGAAAACCACCCGCCCTCAATCCATGAAGCTCCTGCAAATGTTTAAGTCGAATGTGCGCGGCGCTACGGCGAGAGCGACATTTTGAAAGCCACCCGCTCTCAATCCGTGAAGCTCTTGCAAATGTTTCGAAAGAATGTGCACCGCGCTGGGGCGAGAGCCACATTTTGAAAATGACGCACCTTCAATAAATGAAACTCTTGCACTCTGTTCAAAGGAATGTGCGCCGCGCTAAAGCGAGAGCCACATTTTGAAAGCGACCCGCCCTCCGTCTATGAAGCTGTTGCCAATCTTTAAGCTTCAAAATAGTAAATGGTGAGGAAGTCTCAGGCGAAACGCCCGGCCCGCCCTAAAAACTCGCCTCGGGGTGCGACAGGGAGAAGTTACCAGAAGGAAAAGGAATGGAGGAGGAGGGGGGGGAGGAGGAGAAGGAGGAGGATGAGCAGGATAAGGAGGAGGAGGACCAGGATGAGAAGGAGGATGAGGAGGAGGAGGAGGAGGAGGAGGAAGGAGGAAGGAAGGAGGAGGAGGAGAAGGAGAGGGGGGAGGAGGAGGAGGAAGGGGGGGAGAGCAGGAGGAGGAGGAGAGAGGGGAGGGGAGAAGGAGGAGGAGGAGGAGGAGGAGGAGGAGGAGGAGGAGGAGAGGAGGAGGAGAGAAGGAGGAGTAGAAGGAGGAGTAACGAGGAGGAGAAGGAGGAGTGCCCCTCCTCCACACCGCGCCGCGCGCCGCCAAGTTGCCCCGGAGCCCCACCGGCCTCGCCGGCCTCCGCCGTCTCCACGGCGGGAGCCGCAGGGCGGCGACCCGGGGAGGCCAGCGGCAGGAAGACGAGCACCAGGAGCTTGAGTAGCGCCGTGGCCAAGACCCAGCCTGCCGCGGCCGCGCCTCGCTCTGAGACGCCGTCGCCCACTCCTCCTCCTCCTCCTCTCCTCCTCCTCCTCCTCCTCCCTCCATCCTCCTCCTCATCTCTCCTCTCGTCCTCTCGTCTCCTCGTCCTCCTCGTCCTCCTCGTCTCCTCCTTCTCCTCCTCCTCCTCCTCCTACCTCCTCCTCCTTCTCCTCCTCCTCCTCCCTCCTCCTCCTCCTCCTCCCCCCTCCTCCTCCTCTCCTCCTCCTCCCTTCCTCCTCCTCCTCCCTCCTCCTCCTCATCCTCCTCCTCCTCCTCCCTCCTCCTCCTCCTCCTCCGCCTCCTCCTTCGCCTCCTCCTTTTCCTTCTCCTCGTCTTCGTCCTCCTCCTGCTCCCTCCTCCTCTTCGCCTAATTACCGCGGCCGCGCCTCGCTCTGAGACGCCGTCGCGCTTCCCCATCCAGCCCCCCACGCCTAGGAGAGCACACCAGGCATGAGCAGAAACAATAAACATCGGAGGTCCGCGCGGATACCTTGGACCTGCGCTTGGCACCCCTCGCTGGCACGCGGGGCCTCCCTGGCGCGCGAGGCGCGCAAGGGGGACCCAACGCAGGTGCAAGAGATCCGCCCGGTCCTCCGCAAATTAATGGTTATGCCATGTTGCATCCCAGCATCTTCCGTGTCGGGGGTAGCAATTCGCGCGGAGCGGTCCCTGGTACTCCTGCCTGCTCTGCTACTTACACGCGTGTAGCCTGCAGTTGCGGGCTTGCGACCTTCTCGCCTTCCTTCGCCGTGCAGCTGGCGCTTTGCTGCCGACGCTCACGTTTCGTGCTCGAGTGGCGCGCCCAGGTGGCATCGCCCCCTTCGCAGGGAATCGGTTTGGGGAAGCTCGGGTTGCTGCCCACGCTTGGTGCTCAGGCGGCACCCGTTCCCAGAGGAGAGAACACTGCCCGCGTGCAAGGCGCTCGTATCGGCTCCCGGATAAGGAACGGGCCCCTGCCTGGAAAAGGCAAACCCCCAACCGCCGCCGTTACTGCATAAGGAACAGGTCCCTGCCTGGACAAGGCAAATCCACGCGGCAGCCGCAGTCCCTGGACAAGGGACGTGTCCTTGTCTGGACAAGGCCAACCCGCCCGGCAGCCGCAGCCCCTGGACCAGGAACGGGTCCCTGCCTGGACAAGGCAAACCCACGCGGCAGCCGCAATCCCTGGACAGGGGTGGTCGAGCGTGCCGGCGCCGACTGTTTACCGAGGCCGCCGCGACGGTAGCGGCAAATCCCATGATTCAGTGTTTCCCGCCCGTCCAGCCCTGTTTCTGGCTCGGTTGGTGCCATGGTACACAGTTCCATGAGTCCCACCTGGCTATGCGTCTGTCGCGTTGCCCTTCGTCTCGCACGATGGACCCAGCCGAACTCGAAGGGACCTGCTTCCGACGAGACCTTCTCATTGGAATCCCTCGCCTCCACCTCCTCCTGCTCCCCTGAGATCCGCGCGTTGCGAATTTTTGCGCCTGGCGGTTTCGCCCGGTTTCGGGCCCCAGGACCATCATGTCGATCCGCCCCCCCCAAAAAAAGGCGGGGTGATGGGGCCTGGGGCTCTGATCGCGATGTTTAGCGATTTCGCATCTTTCCACATCGTCGGGTCACACAGGGTCTTCCTCCTTCGGCTCCTCGTCGCCCTCCTCCTGAACCTCCAGCTCCTCCTCCTCTTCCTCTTCCCTCTGCTGTTGTCTCTGTCGCTCGGTGGGCCTCGAGCCGGGTGTGTCCAGCATGCCGGTCAGTCAAAAAGCGCACCTGTCGACTGTTGTTCAATCTTCCTGCTGCTCCTCCTCCGGTCTTGCCCGCCCCGTCCCCCCTGCTCCTCCTTTCTCCTCCCCCTCTGCAGGGCCGGCTTCGCGAGCTTGGAAGCGCGCCCGAAGAGCACGCATCCCAGGAGGAGAACCTCCTCCTCCTCCTCCTCCTCCTCCTCCTTTTACACTCACATAGTCGCCTGTGAGTCTGGCGAAGAAAGGCCCTGCAAATGACGAGACGTGCACCCGATATCGGCAACCACGCTGATCTGGCGTGCTTTCGTCGCCCGGCTCGAACGTCTCAAAAACTGTACCGATACTGCTACTCCCTGGACCTCTCCCGGGGCGCGGTCTGACCAGGATTTCGAAACGAATCCAACGGTGGCGACCAGGACCTCCCAGGAGGCACAGAAAAAAATGAAAAACGAGGAAAGGGTAGCGGTGTCGGTACCCTTCCTCCTCGGAACTTCATGGAGGTACCTCCCCATGCTGGTTGGAGCCTGAGGCCCCAAACTTCAAGGCGGCACCATGCGCAACGCCGAGCGCGGCAACGCCCTTCAAGAGAGGGCACCGACAAAGCGAGCGCCGTCCGCACCCCCGGAGGGATCTCGGAGTCCCCACTCCCGCGGGGACCGCTCGACCCCAGAGAGCCCGAAGACCAGAGAGCACGGCCAAGCACCCCACGAGCAAACGAAAGCCCCACGCGTAATGCCGAGCGCGGCAACGTCCCAAGAGAGGGCGCCGACACGAGCGAGCGCCATCCTCCTCCTTCTCCTCCTCCTCCTCCTCCTCCTCCTCCTCCTCCTCCTCCTCCTCCCGCCCCGCGCTGCTCCCCCCCGCGCTTGCCGGGGGGGGGCGGCGGCGGGCCTGGCAGCGCCCCCCAGCTCCCGCCGCCGTCGAGGCCGAGGGCCTACCAGGAGGCGGAGGGGGCGGCGCGGCGGCGGAGCGACCACGGGGAGGCTGGGGAGGGTGGGGGGCAAGCTAGGAGCGCTCGCGTCATATCTGACGTCCTACCCCTCTCTCCCATCCCTTAGCATGTCGTACATCTCCTCCCTATTCGCACAATCGGATGTCGCAGCATGGCATGGCATTACATGGCATAGCATGGTGTGAAATATGAACGCGAAGCATGACATAGCATGGCGTGGCGACGACCCAAAGTGGGGGTAGGCTTCTGCGGCCCAAAAAATCAACGGATCGACACCGAATGTGTACTCACTTCCGATGGTTTCTTCGGGAGGCCATTTTTTAGATTTGGGGCCTGTTTGGAAGGACCGAAAACCATGCCGCGGCATGGGACTGGAAATAATGACGCCAACGCTGCAGTGGGAGCACGATTCGGAACGAGGGAAGCGCGGCAATGAGGCCAGCGCTGCAGCAGGAGCACGATTCGAAACGAGCGGTAGCCCGAAAATGAGACCAGCACTTCAGCGAGAGCAGCATTAAAAAAAAAACGAAAACTCAACTCCCGGGAATCAAGTGTAAAAATTCGGTACGCGGAGGGGGGCCGAACAATCCCCGGACGCCACCGTTTAATTGTAGAGGGGAGAAAGGGAAGGGGAGGGGGAGGGAGAGGAGGGAGGAGGGAGGAGGGAGGGGAGAGGGGAGGAGGGGAGGGAGGGGAGGGGAGGAGGGAATTCTAAGTCGGGGTCGGGGAGTGGGGGGGGGGAGGGGTGAGGGGTTGTTCGATGACGAGGCTCCAGGTCCGAGGTAACTACGCGGAGGAAGGGGAGGGGATGGAGGGGAGGGGAGGAGATGGAGGGGAGGGAGGAGGGCCTTTCCAGGTCGAGGTGCCCCGCGCCGGGGTGGCCGCGGCAGTGCCATCCGCCGGAGGCAGCAGGGGCAGCATGCCGGGATCTCCTGGGACCCTCCAGGCAGGCCTCGGGCGCGCCCGCGCGGGGCCACGAGGTCGGGGCCGAGAGGAGGGCCTCCGGCGACGAGGGCGAACGACGACGGCGAGCTCGCCACGGCTACGGGCACGAGGGCGACGGGCGAAGGGGAGGGGGAGGGAGGGAGAGAGGGAGGAGCAGGAGCAGGATATTCTGGCGATGGACATGGGGGACGGAGGGAGGAGAACATGCTGAGATGGAGGGCGGGAGGGACGAGGAAGAGGAGGATGAGGATATTTCGAGGTTCGAGCTCGAGGTTAGAGCTTCTGTTCACGATGTCCAGGCTCTTGGGTCCCTGTGGGCGTCGTCGATGCAACGGCTGGATTCCCCTCGGAATTCTGGCCAGAACGCTCCCCTGGACAGGTCCGGGGAGCGATGCCTTGGGTGGTGAGTTTCATAGAATGAAGCCAGGATCGGGACAGCATCGGGTCGAGATGAATCGGGGGCCCATGAGATCTGGCGGTTCTGTGGAATGTGTCGGGCGCCACGGCCGTTGCAGAGCGCTCCCGAACACTCTGTGAGCGTTCCGGAACGCCCTGGAACGATTCGTCCGGATCCCTGGCGTGCCCGAGAGAAGAAGGAGGACTCGACTCGACTCACGCCCGGGCTCAGCAGGTTCGGCTCTGGCCAGGAGAAGTCCACGCCGGGAGGACGAGGGCGTCAGAAGAATCCGAGGGCCCCAGGGGCTCAAGCCCTCGGGCCCCCCCCTGGAGGAGGAAAGCTCGTCGGCCCAGGCCGCAGAGCGAGCAGGGCGGTGGTCTCAGCCGCCTGCCGCCTAACCCTCCAGCCGAGTCCTGGACCGCCGAGGGCCACCGACGGCCTCTGAAGGCCAAGGGCCGCCAAGGGCCCCCAAGAGCCGCCGACGGCCTCTGCCAAGGGCCGCCGAGGGCCGCCGAGAGGGCCGCCGAGGGCCGCCGACGCTCTGAAGGCTGCCGAAGGCCGCCGAGGGCCGCGGAGGGCCGCCGAGGGCCGTCAAGGGACTCTGAAGGCCGCCGAGGGCCGCCGAGGGTCGCCGAGGGCCTCTGAATGCCGCCGACCGAGGGGCCGACCGAGGGGCCGCCGAGGGCCACCGAGAGGGCGCCGAGGGGCCGCTGAGGCTGGCCTGGTGCATCGCAAGGCGCGGACCGCCCCACGGGTCGAAGGTCTGGTCGGGTCGGGAAATGATCGTCGCTCGACGTCAGGGCCTTGCCATGACTGCGCCACCTCGCAGTCAAGTCGCTTCGTAAGGGTGAGCAACTTTCCGAGGCTACCCTTGCATCCTTGCCCCTTCGGCTCATCCTTGGCGACTTTCGCCGGCCAACCCCTCTCGAAAACGCCAACATGGCCCTCCGAGGCCCTTGCATCCTGACCGCGCAGCCTTGTTATACGCCTCGGCTGTAGCCATGTTTCCCGCAAGTGGCTCGCAAAAGCAATCGAGGCTGAGTCCTCGAACCTGGCCGTACTGCGGTGCAGCGCTTGCGACTGTCACACCCCAACTGAAGCTCCCGGCGACTACATGCGAACCCTACACCTGCGGGTCTGATTTCTACATCGCTGGCGTGGGATCAGAATGTGAAGGATATCAACGGCCATGTGAATTCCCGCGCGGGGTTCTATGTCCCATCGTCGATTGGACCGTTGGTCCCGCAGGGGTAGGGTTCGCAAATAGTCGCAGAAACTTGCCGACAACAAAATCCGCCATCGCCGTGCACTTTCCGCCACACCCAAGCACACCACGAGGCGAAAGAAGGTGGGCATTGACAAATCGGGCAGCTGATGGCGGCATCCGTGATCTGTGACGGATGTTCCAGCCGACAGGCATGGGCGGCCAATTCTGGAAACGCCCAGGCCGAAGGAGCGAGGGGGGATGGAGGAGGGGGAGGAGGACGACCAGCGAGAAGGAGAAGGACGACGGACACGACGACGCCGACGCCGACGCTGACGCGGACGACGCGACGCGACGGTCGGACGACGGACGCTGACGACGACGGCGCCGAAGACGACGGACGACAATCGGGACGACGCCGACGGAAGATCAGCCGACGACGACGACGGACGACGACGACGACGACGGACGACGGACGATCGGACCCACCCCCGACGACGACGACGCTGACGGGACGACGACGACGACGACGGACGCGACGGACGACGCCGCGGACGACGACGACGACGACGCCGACGCCGACGCGACGCCGCACCCGAAGCGACGACGGACGACGGACGATGACGACGTCGACGGACGACGACGACGTGACGGACGACGGACGACGTCGGACGACGACGGACGACGACGACGACGACGACGACGACGACGGACGACGACGGACGACGACGACGACGGGACGGAGAACGTCCGACGACGACGACGACGACGACGACGGCGGCGGCGGCGGCGACGACGACGATGGCGGCCGGCGGGCATGGCGGCGGCGGCGGACGGTCGAGAGGGAGGACGCCGACTGGCAGGGGCGCGCGCCTCGAGCACGGGCGCCCCGCTGAGGCCGACGACGGTCCTTGGCGGCAGGTGGGGGCGGCGGCGGCGGCGCGGTGGCCCAGTCGGCCTGCTCGATCGGGGGAGGAGGGAGGAGGAGGGAAGGAGCAGGAGGAGGAGGGAGGAGGAGGAGGAGGAGGAGGAGGTAGGAGGAGGAGGAGGAGGGGAGGAGGAGGAGGAGGGGTTTTGAGGTTGAGGTTGAGGGCGCTCCGAGGGACGCGCGCGTCGAGGCACGCGCGTCTCGGTGCGGCATCCGAGGCCGCGGCGGCCGCGGGCGAGGCGGGCAGGGGCCGCCAGCGGCCTCAGAGCCGCACAGCGGCCGCTCCGCCCCCCCCCCCCTGGGCCCGCTGGCCACGGCGTCGTGCCCCCCCCCCCCCCCCCCCGCGGCCGCTTGGCGGGCGGCGCTCCGTCGGCGGCTCCCTCCTCAGCGTGGCGGGGGCGGGCCAGGGCGGCAGCAGGGTGGCCCAGCCGCCTGCGCTTCCCAGCGCAGCTGCCTCCAGTGGCCCGAGGAGTCGACTCGACTCGGGCCTCGGCCTCGTCGTCCAGGGCGGAGCTGAGGCGCTTGCCGCGGGCCGCGTCGAGCAGCCAGCGGACCTTCTCGTCGAACGCCTTCATCTTCTTGGCTGGGGCCCCTGCCAAAGGAGGGCCAGCTCGAGGGACACCATCGCCACGACGTAGAGCGTCAGCACGAGCTTCACCAGGACGGGGAGAGAGGGAGCCCGACGCAGGCTCCCCACTCGTGGCGGTCCCCGCCGCTTCAACTCCGTGGCTGCCGCAATTTATCACAGGCTGCGGCCAACTGTCAGTAGAGGTCGATGGACCCGAAGAGGCCGCTCCCAGCGGGACTGGCCTCCTCGGGTCTGCCGAGCTGCAGTCCAGCGCGAGGGTGTCGCCGACGTCGGGGGAGGCTGGAGCAGCGCCCAGGGCCGCCAGCTCCCTCGGCACGGGCTGGGCCGCCTGCCCCGAGGCGGCTGCGGCACGAACAGCGGCAGCACGCGCAGCACGACGGCGGGCGGCCTGCCTCTTGGGGCCGAGCAGGATGCCCTCCTCGGCGCGGGCAAACCGGCGCCGCCCAGCGGCCTTCGGCCAAAGACCACGGGCGATCCGCCGGAGGTAGTCTCGCCCAGTCCTCGAGGGGGACAAAGGACAGCACGAGCGGAGACCTCGCCCCAGCAGGCGGCCAGCAGCCGCCGTGAAGAACCCGCACCTCAGGCAGAACCAAACGTCGAGACTCTGGTGCAGCCGCATCACATGCGAGGAGCGCGGGCGGCCGCCGCCGATGTGCACGTCGTCGTCGACCAGCTTGAGCGCGTGGGCCCCGTCGCGCTGCAAGCCAGGGCACCGCGCCTCCAACCACTGCGAGCGGGCCGATCGCGGCGATGAGCACCTGCACCTCATGCAGCTGCCGTGGCTGTCCAGCACATGGGACGTGCTGAAGGCAGCGACCAGGCGAGCTGCAGGGGGAGCACGCCTCCGCCTCCTGGCTCGCCGCACTGGAGGAGCCAGGCCGTTCTCCGCTTCGATGGCGTCGAGGGTGGCTCGCAGCAACCGCCTCCTGACCAGCATGGCCATGTGCTCCGTCTGGTGGACGCGAGCGCGATCAGGGGCTGCGACGCGAACTGCATCAGCCGCTGCACCAGCCAAGGTGTCGGCAACCGCGTTGCCGACGACCAGCCAGGGGGGGATCCGCATCTTGAAAGCCTCGGCCATCTCCAGATGTGAATACACGTGCTCCACGACGAAGTCCGATCTGGGCCTGCTCCTGCTACTGAAGGTCTGCGCGAGGAGACTCCACAGGACGCTGTCATCGCCGAGCGGCTGGACGCTGTCATCGCCGAGCGGCTGCAGGTCGCGACGCCTCCACCAGCCCTCGCAGACGGCCAGGTTGTCCGAGATGAAAACCGCGGGGCCGAGGGAGCCTTGCGCGGCGAGCACGAGCGCCCGCAGCTCACCTCGATGGACGGTCTGCGTGCTGCCGCTGAGGCCGCCCCACGCTGCCTGCTCGAGACCTCCGTCGCCCAGGTGAACTCGAGCGACTGCCAGACCCACGCGACGGAGAGGAGGGTCCTGCCCTTCTGGTCCTCCGCTGGCGTCGCCGAAGAGGACGAGCGGGGCTTCCTCGGTGCCCTGCCCCAAGACACCAGGGGCCAGAGCGACAACCTGCTGGCCGTCCAAGAGCGTCCAGAGGTCGCGATCGCGAGGGGCGGCGACCTCAGTCCAGCTGCGTGGGGTGATGCCGCGGAGCCAGAAGGCCGCGTGCGCCTCCTGGTCCGCGGCGGCACGGGGCAGGAGCTCGCTGCTGTCGTCGTTGGCCTTGCTGCCGACGTTGCAAGGACAACTCCAGTACCGATGGAAGGGAGTCTCCTCCTCGCCGCCGCATCGTGGGCAGCTGGCGCACTCCATGTCGCCGAAGGTCTCCTTCTTGCGCGACCTCGGCCAGGCTCCGCCCACCGCGATGGTGGCGAGCAGCTCTTCGAGCGCAGGCCCTCCAGGAAGACGCCTGAGCCGCTGCAGGTGGGCCTGAAGAGAACGCAGAACGGCGCCTGCCTCCAGGCCCGCGCCGCACCAGTGCGTGGCGGCGCGCTGCCACAAGTCCTCATGGATGGAGTCGTCGAGCGCGTCGAGGACGGCCTTGCAGGAGCCGTCCGTGATGCTGGCCACGTCGGGGAAAGCCCACCGCTCGCGGGATCCGTCCTGCAGGACGCGCTCCCAGCCCATCGGGCCGACGGGCACCCAGCCGCGCTGCAGGAGGAGGGCCTGGAGTGCGGACACAGGGCCTCGCACCAGTCTCGACCTGCGCTCGAGCTCCGCCTCGCGAAGCCGACTGTGGATCGGGATCCAGGCCCGCGCCACTCGCCTCCTCAACTCCTGGCTGCTCCTCCAGACCTCGAACCAGCACTTGACCAGGGCGCGAGGCAGGCGCCTGGCAGGATCGAGGGGACCCGCGCGAAGGGCCAGCTGCGTGGTGAGGCAGCGCCCTCGCCTAGCAGCTCCAGAGACAGAGGCAAGCCTTCGGCGGAGCTCCGCAAGCCTGCTGCCGAAGACGCCGAAGATCTCGTGCCCGTAGGTTGCAGCCGCTTGCAGCCCGACCTTCTCGACGAACCCGCACTTCTGATACTGCCGTGAAGCGCGGGCCATGCCACGCAGACGGCCATTCGCGAAGCGTGTCTTGCCCATGCGCTTGGTGACCGTGCGGCGAGCTGGGCGGCGGCCCGCTGCAAGGTCGACGCCGAGGCAGGTGCCGTGGCTCGCCGCCTGGACGGCGAAGCCGTGCTGCTTGACGACCTGGGCAATGCGCCGTGCGTCCTCCAGCTGCGAGCAGACGACGACGCTCTTGGGGGAGATCTGCAAGCCAGCCTTCTGCATGCCCGAGCCGAAGTCGATGATGCCCTTCGAGACGGCGTCGACTACGGACTGGCGCGTGCCCACGGAGGACACCGAAAGGTCGTCTACCCAGATCCGCGAGGGCAGGAGCTGGGGCGACCCTATGGCCATCTGCTGCAGCGTGTGGTACGTCATGCATCGGACGAAACGCGTGCCCGACCTGACGCCCTGCACCACCGACTGGGACGGGACCACGAGGCGGGAGGCCATGCCGTCCTGCAAGAGCACCCTGCCCGCCATGCACTGCTGCAGCTCCAACGCCGGTACTGCGGGCGGAAACCCGCATCGGAACGCCGCCTGAGCGAGCCCCGTCCATGGCATGCTGTCGTAGAACTTCTGGACGTCGATCAGGCCGTGGCCGTACGAGACGCCCATGGCTGCGACGGCCTCTTCGCTCACGGCGCGAGCGAAGGCCTCGCGGAGCGCCGAGTTGCCTGCGACGGCGGCGTCCCAGGCTGGGGCCGTGCGCCTCGCCCAGTCACGCATGCCCTCCTCGCGGATCATGCTCCAGCAGCGCGTGACCATGCTGAGGACCCCGATGATGCGCTCGCCGCCGCCCTTCTTCTCGAGGACGTGGCCCAGCACCAAGAGGAGCTGCTTGGGCCAGCAAGCAGCCCGCTCTGCGGAGGAGGAGGAGGAGGAGGAGGAGCAAGAGGAGCCTAAGAGGACCAGGAGGAGGAGGAGAGGGGGAGGAGGAGGAGGAGGGGGAGGAGAGGAGGAGGAGGAGGAGGAGAGGAGGTGGGGAGGGGGAGAGGAGGAAAAGGAGACGAGGAGGACGAGGAGGGAGGAGGAGGAAGGAGGTAGAGAAGGGAGGGGAGGAGGAGGAGAGGGAGGGGAGGGATAGAGGGGGGAGGACCAGGAGGATGAAGGAGGGGGGAGGTGGAGGATGAGGAGGAGGAGGCGAACGAGGAGGAGGAGGAGGCGGAGCAGGAGGAGGAGGAGGAGGTGGAGGAGGAGGAGAAGGAGGGGCAGCGGAGCCAGGGCTGACGGCGGCGGACGCGCGGCGACGACCACGACGACGGGGCACTGGGGCAGCGCTGGCGGTGGCGGCGGCGGTGGACGGGCAACGGCGACGCACGGCGGCGACGACCACGACGACGACGGGCAGCGTGGCAGCGTCGACGACGGCAGCAGTGGACAGCGGGCGGCGGCGACGACGATGATCACGACGCCGACCACGACGACGGGGCAGCGGGGCAAGGCAGGGCGGCGGGCCGCCCCTCCGCCCCGCCCGCTGCTGGTGGTGGGCGCGCGCGCGATGCGCTCTCAACGCGGGACGGGCGTACGTGATGTCGGCGGCCCGTGAGCTCTCGAGATACCCTACTGGCGTGTCGGGCCCTATCACGACTCGATCTGGACTGCGGCGACTCTCCGCTCGCTCCCCTTCCTCCTGCTGCTGCTGCTGCTGCTGGCTGGCGCTGCTGGCTGGCGCTGCTGGCTGGCGCTGCTGACTGGCGCTGCTGGGCGCTGCTGGGCAATGCTGGGCGCTGCTGCTGCTGGCGCTGCCGCTGCTGCTCATGCGCCTGCTGAGCCCGTGCTGGCGGATACGCGCAGCTCGTGACACACAGAAGCGGACGAGGTGCCCCTGGCCACCCCGCCGTACAGCACCCTCGCTTCGGCGGCGGAGGGCGTGCAGCCTCCTCCTCCTCCTCCTCCTCCTCCTCCTCCTCCTCCTCTTCCTCCCCTTCACTCCTCCTCATCCCCCCGTTCCTCCTCCTCCTCCTCCTCCTCCTCCTCCACCTCCTCCTCCTCCTCATTCCCCCTCCTCTTCCTCCTGCTCCTCCTTCGGATCGGCAGGGCGAGCCTATGCCCACGGCGCCAGGGGCAGTGCCCCAAGTGCGACACGCTGGCTTGGCACAGAATGTTCCTCCTCTTCCTCGCATTCGCCGTCCCCCCTCCCTTCCCACCCCCCCTCTCGCCCTGGGCTCTCCTGCTCCCCCCTCCCCCACTTCACCCCAACCCTCTCCCCCCCTCTCATCCTCCTTCCCCTCCTCCCTCCTTTCTTTTCCTTCCGCGTCCTACTCCACCGAGTTACCTCCTTTCCCCTCCTCCCCCATTTCCCCAACCTTCAGGGCTCTCCACCTCCCCCACTCTACGTTCGCCTCCCCTCCTCCTCTCCTCCTCCTCCATCCTCCTCCTCCTCCTCCTTCTCCCTCCTCATCAATCATCATCATCAATCATCATCATCATCATCATCATCATCATCAACAGCCATCAGCATCAGCATCATCAACATCATCAGTCATCAGCATCAGGCATCAGCATCATCATCTCATCATCATCATCATCATCATCAGCATCATCATCATCATCAGCACATCATCCCTCATCGTCATCATCATCATCATCATCAGCATCAGCATCAGCATCAGCATCATCATCATCACATCATCGTCATCATCATCATCATCACATCATCCTCGTTCGGCTTCCTCCTCCTCCTCCTCCTGGTCCTCCTCGCTCCTGGTCCTCCCCTCCCTCCTCCTCCTGGTCCTCCTCCACCTCCTCTCCTCCTCCTCCAGGTCCTCCAACTCCCTCCTCCTCCTCCTCGTCGCCTCCAATCCTCCTCCTCCTCCTTCCTCCCCCCCTCCCCTCCCCCTCTACCCTCCTCCTCCTCCTTCTCCTCCTCCTCCTCCTCACCACCACCATCACCATCATCATCACTATCACCATCACCATCATCGTCATCATCATCAGCAGCATCATCATCAGCATCATCACCATCATCATCAGCATCATAATAATACTCATCCGCATCATCAACATCAACATCATCATCATCATCATCATCATCATCATCAGCATCATCATCAGCATCATCATCAGCATCGGCATCATCATAATCATCCGCATCCTCATCCTCATCCCCATCCCCATCCCTATCCTCATCCTCATCATCACTATCACCATCATCAGGATCAGCATCAGCATCAGTATCATCATCAACATCATCATCGTCATCAACATCATTAACATCATCAGCAGCAGCAGCAGCATACTCGGAATCATCATCATCATAATCATCATAATCCGCCGGCCCCCTTGTGGGGCCACCAGGCTGTAGGCACGTGATTCGCAGTTTCCTGTACCAGTCGTAGGTTGTAGTTTCCAGTGTTACAGTTCTGCTTCTTGCTGGTTACTGTAACTAGTTGACTTCTTGCTGGTTACTGTAACTAGTTGATTGACCGCGCGCGGGGGGGGGAGGCCCAAACAGGATTTTTAGCCTCACCTGGGCGCGTTGTCTGAATTGCTGGGGGGGCTCGAAATCGACACCCCTCAAGCAGATCCGCGGGGTCAGGGTCCAAAAACACATAGGATTTGCCACATTTCTGAAATTCGGTGCCACCCCTCAAGCAGATCCGCGGGGTCAGGGTCCAAAAACACATAGGATTTGCAACATTTCTGAAATTCGGTGCCACCCCTCACGCAGATCCGCGGGGTCAGAGTCCAAAAACACATGGGATTTGCCACATTTCTGAAATTCGGTGCCACCCCTCACGCAGATCCGCGGGGTCAGGGTCCAAAAACACAGGGGATTCGCCACATTTCTGAAATTCGGTGCCACCCCTCACGCAGATCCGCGGGGTCAAGGTCCAAAAACACAGGGGATTTGCCACATTTCTGAAATTCGGTGCCACCCCTCACGCAGATCCGCGGGGTCAGGGTCCAAAAACACATGGGATTTGCCACATTTCTGAAATTCGGTGCCACCCCTCACGCAGATCCGCGGGGTCAGGGTCCAAAAACACAGTGGATTTGCCACATTTCTGAAATTCGGTGCCACCCCTCACGCAGATCCGCGGGGTCAGGGTCCAAAAACACAGTGGATTTGCCACATTTCTGAAATTCGGTGCCACCTCTCATGCAGATCCGCGGGGTCAGGGTCCAAAAACACAGTGGAGTTGCCACATTTCTGAAATTCGGTGCCACCCCTCACGCAGA
>CAUYUJ010010008.1:27500-30874 GCA_963575745.1 Prorocentrum cordatum
ACTCCCCGCTCTTGGCTCCTCCCCCCCCCCCGAAGCGCCTCCGAAGTTGTAGCACGAGAGCAGCATGGCGTAGACCAGCGACCGGCGCTCCGACGCCACCCCCGCGCACGCTGGCATGGGGGGGGGGGCGGCACCCGCCGAGGGACTGGAGCAGGCGGGAGCGAGGGGGCGAGGGGGGCGCGGGGAGAAGGAGGAGGACGAGGAGGAGAAGAAGGAGAAGGAGGAGGAGGAGAAGGAGGAGAAGGAGGAGGAGAAGCAGGAGGAGGAGATGGAGGAGGAGGAGGAGAAGAAGGAGAAGGAGAATAAGACGAAGAAGAAGAAGAAGAAGGAGAAGGAGGAGAAGAAAAAGAAGAAGAAGACGACCAACAATCATCAGCATGGTAAGCATAATAATACTAATACAAGTACGAATAACAATAATACTAATCAGAAGAAGAGGAAAAAGAAGGGTGACGATGATGAGGAGGAGGAGAAGGAGGAGGAGGAGGAGGGAGGAGGAGGGAGGAGGAGGAGGGAGGTAGCGACGGGGGCGGGGCAGCGAGGGAGCGAGGGGGCGAGGGACGCGGCGACGGGAGCGAGGGGGCGAGGCAGCGACGACGGGGGGATGGGGGCGGCTCCGACGCCCACCATTAGAGACAGTCAGGGCCACGCCCTCCCTCCTGCCGCACCCCCCTTCGCTGCGGCCCGCGGCCCGACGCACGGCTCGGCGAGCGCTCCCGCGGGAAGAGCCGCACGCGCGTGGCTCACCGCGTGGTCCCCTCCTGCTAGGCAGCAAGGAGTGCTCCGAACCCTGTGGGAGCGGATCCACAGCTCAAAATAGGATCGAGTAAATCATAATTTGAGGAACCTGGGCCAGCTTCCCGGAGGCCTCTGGAAACAAGCACGGGCCAGCTTCCATGTTTAACGCTGGAGGGACGAACGTGCTCAAGAAATTGAGCCAGCTATCCCGGCAATTCGGCTAAGAAACGCTGGCCCAGCTTTTCGAGAGGAGGACTCTCAATCGGATGTTCGACTGTGAGTTGAGAAGACCAACGCGTTCAGGAAGCGGGTCCTCCCTGCAAATGTGCCAAGCCAGACCACCAAAGAACATTATCCGAGCTTCCGCGCCGGCCCCCCCCCCCCGAGCGCCTCTGGCGCGGGGGAGGGTGCACTCCAGAAGGCCCCTTCGCGCCGCCGCCGCCGGCGAAAGGAGGGGGGCGAACGATAGAGAGAGAGAGAGAGACACTTCCCGCCCGCCAGAAATTCGTCGGCAAGGGGGAGAGGCTGGGCGCGAGAGAGAGGGAGAGAGAGCACTAGCAATACGTGTATATATATAGAAAGAGAGAGAGAGAGAGAGAGAGAGAGAGAGAGATAGAGAGAGAATACCTCAACTGCGTTTGAGCACCAACAGGAGCGAGGAGGGAGAGGCTGGGAGCCTCGCTTCGCTGCTGTTCCTCTTGCCTCAACCGCTCGCCTTTGCTCGTCGCCGTGCTCCTCCATTTTTTTTGTTTTTTCTCTCTCTCTCTCTCTCTCTCCCCCTCCTCGCCCTCGCTCCTCCTGCTTGCCATCGCTCGGACGTCCATTAACCGTGTTTTTTCTGGCTTCGTGCGCTCATTCTTCCCAAGACGATCCGGCATGTCGCTCAATGTTCCTCATCGAGAAAAAACGCACACGTCCGAGCGATGCCAGGCCTGCTGTCATTGCTGCTGCTGCTGCTGCTGGTGCAGCTGCGCTGACGATGCGGCCGCCGCCGCTGCTGCCTACCCCCCCCCCCCGTGGCGGAACAACAATCCCAGGATCCATCAGCGGCTTTCAGCAGACCCCTCCGCCCACTCAGAAAACGCCGCGCTCCCGCAGTGATCAGCGTGTCCATGGGCAGCACCGTCCACATGCCGCCGAACGAGCCGACCACGGTGGCGGCAATGCCCCAGCCCCCCGCCAGGGAGTCGAGGCCCTCCTGCAAGGACGGACAGAGGAGGATGAGGAGCAGAGATGATGGAGAAGGAAGGGGCCAGGAGGCAGGACGGAGGACTGCGGAGGGAGAGTACATGAGGAGGGGGGACGAGGAGGAGCAGGAGGAGGAGGAGGAGGAGGAGGAAAAGGAGGAGGAGGAGGAGGAAGAGGAGGAGGAGGGAGAGTTTCAAGCATCCACGGGCATCAGCCACGATACACCTGGCCAGGTGGCGAAGCTGGCCAGGGAGACTGGAGGAAGGCAATACTGCCAAAACAACCTAGACTGACTCCTTGGCCAAGGAGCCGAGGAAACGCCCAGAGACCCCGCTCGCACCCCAGACATCTGGCGTCTCGATGTTTTCGAGACACGGGCCCCCGACCTCTGGACCACTTCCCTGGGAACGGCTTTTCATCAAGAGTCGTTTTCTGACGCTCTCGAGGCCTGGCAAGGGCCCCGAGAGGCCGAAAACTATGAAACACCTCCGTCTCGATTTTCTTTGTTTTCGGGACTGGGAGTGGCAGCCAAGACAACCATCACGTCCAAACAGCACGACGTCGGGCCAGGGCGGAAGTGAGGCGGTATGGAAAGAAGGGTCATCCACGGCCGCCCACGGCGGCGTGGGGGAGGAGGAGGAGAAAGAGAAGGAGGAGGAGAAGGAGGAGGCGGAGGAGGCGGAGGAGGATGATGATGATGATGAGGAGGAGGAGGAGGCGGAGGAGGCGGAGGAGGATGATGAGGAGGAGGAGGCGGAGGAGGCGGAGGAGGAGGAGGAGGCGTAGGAGGAGGATGCGGAGGAGGAGGAGGAGGAGGCGGCGGAAGGAGGATTCTCGTCTCACAGTCCCGCCCGAATTAAGAGATCCTGCGAGGTGGAGGAGGCCGCACCCACGCCGCACATGGGGGCGTCGCCGGCCGTCCAGAAGATGTCCCTCGCCACATGCTCGACCCGGGGCAGCGCCCGAGGTCGGCACGGCAAGTCCGCCAACCAGGCAGCAGGTGAAACTGCCACGTGGCGCAACCAGACATCGAGGCAGCAGGAAGGAGAGATGCACTGATAGATTTTCACACCCTGCCGAGAAATCCGCGCCTTGGCACACAGCAGAGAAAGCCAGAGGTACGCTCAGACACTGAGGCTGCACCTACTGCTGGTGAGACGACAGCACAATTACAACAACATGACGCATGGCCTGGGTGTATCCGGTCTTTGATTGCGAGACCGAGTTAGTCCGGCACGAAGGACAAAAGAAAATTAGAGTTCTCGAATGTCAAGATCGCTGGGGCAGCAGACTGAGAGACAGCCGTGCCCGAAACAGCCTGCACTCCCGTTGCAGCTCCCTACAGCTTGAGGGCCGCCGCCGCACGACGAAGCACAGCACGATCCTCCTCCTCCTCCTCCTCCTCCTCCTCCTCCTCCTCCTCCTCCACTCATCCTCTCCTCCTCTCC
>CAUYUJ010010009.1:0-27500 GCA_963575745.1 Prorocentrum cordatum
CACCCACGAAGCCCCCTTCACGAATGCAAGCCTCCTTCGAAGGAGCGCATTCGAGGGACGGCGGCGCGGCAGCCCCGAGGGAGGGGGGAGGCCGGCCGGCGAGCCCCCCACGAGCCGGCCGCGGAGGAAAGGGGAGAGCAAGGAGGGACTGGCAGGGAGGCCTGCCGCGGAGGAGGTAGAGAGAGGAAGGGGATGTAGGGAGAGGAGGCGCCAACCGGCCGGCCGTGGAGGAGGCAGGAGTGGGCCGGGTCCTTTCTGGTGCACGACCGCTCCACGCTCCTCAGCCAGCCCTTCCTTGGGAAGGGCGCGGGGGCGGCATCCTGCCGCAGGTGGGAAGGCCGACGATAGCCGCAGGCCTAGTCGAGCAGCACAGAAACGCTGCTTGACTCCCCTCAGAGGCGGTGCGGTTGGTTTAGAGGTAATGGAGGTGCGGCCAGAACGGCTGCGCCTGCCCCATCGAGGCTTTTCCCACCTGCGGGATAATTAAGGAGCAACGAAACGCTCCGCAGGCGCCAGGGAAGGACACGCAGAGGCGAAACAGCGCGCAGCCCCGGCCTGCATTATTTGGCAGCGATCATCGTCCGAAAAACGCGCGTAGAAGGCGCGCATCGTGGAAGGCGTGCTCCAGCCGCCCTGCGCTTGGATGACCTCCTCAGGAACGCCACCCTGAGTCTTCCACCAGTGCGCCCCACCCTTCCTGAGCGAGTGGGAGCCCACAGTACTGTCGCGACACACAGCACCGAGGGCCCTGCGAAGCGTATCATCGCCAATCGCCCTGGCCGGAAAGGCGTTAGTGACGCAAAAAAAGCACGTCGCTGGATCCTTGTCCCAGATAGACTCTCTGAGCGCCTGCCAAGCGCGAAGCAGGCTCACAGGGCAGCCAGCGCCAAGCTGCGGAATTGCTGGTATGAAACAGAGCATGCCTCGACCAAAAGGGTCGTTCTTTTGTTTGCGGACGTGAAGCTCCACGCCGTCTGCTTTGAAACGGACGTCGTTACACAGCAACGCTCGCATCTCTGAGGAGCGGCGGATTCCAAAGAAACATAGCGCTGCTGACGCTGCGTTGCGCACGCCTGCTGGCGAGCCCCGGTTGTGCGAGGCCGTTACAAAATGAGACAATTCTGCAATGCTCAGAGGGCGCTTGGCCGCCGAAAGCGTGTGATCACAACGCTTTTTCAATCCGCGCCAGAAAAGCAATGTGCGCTCAGTCCACGCTTTCTCCGAGTCTCCCAAGAGATTTCTCTGGACGTGCCATCCTCTCACCGCTGCTTTGGCTGTGACGACAGAATTCCACGGGGACCCTTCGAACTGGGAAAATAATACCATGAATTTCAGATCCGTACTGCACGGCAACAGGGGCACCCCCGATGCGGACTCCAGCTCGCTGACGGGCCCGCGCAGCACGTAGTCATACCGCGCCGTAGTGGAGTCCTCCCACGCTGCTTGGATGCATCTCTGTATGGCAGCCTGAGCCTTCTGCCTGCTGGATACCTCTGTTGGCGACGTGCCCCCCTCCAGCGCCGAGAGGTCCACAGGCTGCCCAAGCAGACGTCTTTTTCCCAACCGATCCAACGCCTCCGGCCTGGAAGGCGAATCCGCGGGACGCACGCGATAGGCTGTCCTGCCGACTGGGTCGTCCACCGAAGCACGCGGGCTGCTCCGGGCGGCGCCCAAAAGTGTGGAGTTTAAGATGGAGGCGGCAGCGTGTCTGGGCGGGCAACGCGATGCGGGCGTAGGGAAATCATCGTGGTGTACGCACGCCGGACCCAGCCTTGGGCGCGACTGGGGGCCCGAGTCGAGGGGGCTATCCAGGGGGCGGCGCCACGCCATCCTTGAGCCTGCGCGGCTGCGGCGCTCGGGCGGGCGACCTCCGGGCGCCGCGGGCGCCGGCGAAGGCTGCGACTAGGCCAGCGAAAACAGACGACCAGTGGAAACTCGAGTCGCGAAATGACTCCGACGGAAGGACCCCGCGCGTCAACCACCAGATCTGCGTGGGAGGAAACGATCCTGCGCTGGGACGTGCAGAGAACAAGAACCCCGCCTTATATGTGGGACAAAAACAAGCACCGAGTGCCCGCTACGTTTTTTTGTTTCTTTTTTTATAGTTTGGCCTCCGGGGGCCCACACAACGCCCACGGGGCAGCCGAAAAACGACACAGGGCGGAACCGCCGGACCCAAGAGAAAAGAGCCACAGAAGCCCGGGCAGGTGCAAAGGAAAACATGACGTCGGATGCCTGCGACGATGTATTTTCCAACGGCGGCCACGAGCGGAGACTCGTTGCTGCGGCCGAACAGAGACATGCCAATTAAAGATGTCGTACGTAGCAGAATGCGCAAACCACACGCAGGCGAACGCCTGGAAGTGAAAGGGAAATCGCGTTTCGCATTTCCCAGGAAGGGGAGGGAGGGCCACAGAAGAAGAGGAGCGAAAAGCTGAACCTCCTCATCGGCCCCGTATAATATGCAATGTATATATAGTGGAACGCAAGCAGGCCCGCGCCCTCCTAGGGGAGCTAATTGCCAAAATATTTGCAATCCTGGACCCAATGCGCCATGTCCTCGGCCCTCCCGGCCTGGATGCACCGGCTGCAGGGAATGACGCATGCATTACCGAGGTCCCGGCAGACCCGGTATGTGTGTTCCTGCAAGCCCCTGCCAGCGAACAAACAGTTCCGGCACACCTCGCGGACGAGCTGGCCCATGGCCTGCTTCAGCTCTTCACGCTTGAAGCGCGAATCAATCCAGTCCTGGATTGCGGGCGGGCGGCTGTGCGGTGCGAGCCCGGCGAGCTCCTGCTTCAAGGCCTTCACGGTGCGCTCCTTGAGCTGGCGGTTCGAAGGGTCGCTGGCGCCCTTGCCTGCCGAAGCTCCCTTGGTGGCGCCCTTGGGCTGCTCGCGCTGCTCCTCCTGGCCAAGCGGGAACAGCCGGCCGGGCTGCGGGCCTGCCGGGGCGGCCCCGGCGTGGGAAGAGCCCGCCCGTGCGGCCTTGCGGGGGCCCTCCGTGCCCGACTCGAAGGCCCGCTTCTCGCCGCTGGGCTGGTACTTCGACTGCAGCGCGTACTCGGCGAGAATGAGGTCGACCCCAAAGTCCTGGAGGAGGACGGAATGGTCCACCGGGACCAGCGCAGATGGTTTGACCGTGCGCTTCTTGTAACTCTTGATTGCATGGTACATAAGCGGCATCATGGACGCTCGCTGCGCCTCGGCCCTGGCGGGGCCGGTCTTTTTGGTGTTCCGAACGCACGTGAAGCGCTTCTCTACCAAGTGAAACAGCGCCAGCAAGGACCGAGATAAAGCACGAACATTGATGTCAGCACTCTCACCCCTCTCCGACAAAAACACGCGGAGTTTGTCCGAAGAACCGCCCCTGTCCTGCAAGCAAAGGGTCTTCCACGAGTGATGCGCCCCATGCTTGCGAACAGCATGTTGGCGAAGCGCTTGAAGCTCTGCGTTATCAGGGTGAGCTGCCTGGAGCGCCATGATCGGCGCAAGGGACGGGTCTCTCATGGCATCTGCGGCGGCCGAGAGGTCGTCTGGGTCTGCCATCAACGCAGCCCACGTGTTGGCCCACTGCGGCGCACTCAGGCCCCGGAGCTGCTTGCGGTAGGGGAAACTCATGTCGGCGAGCCGATCGGCTTCACTGGCGATTGCGGTGAAGACCGCCCCTCCGTCGGAAAGGCTGTCGCCGATTGCCTTCTGAGCGACGCTCTCCGCACACATCTTCACGCAACCATCGACTGCGGCCGCCTGAATCGTTTCCTTGACGGCTGTGTGGATGGCACCAGAAGGTTGACATGCTTCCGCAATGAGTTCCTTCAAACGAGTCTCGTCTGCTGCCATGGTATGGACAGGGGGCTGGTGGAAAGCTGCGCACGCACGAAGTCTCAAACGCTCGAGCCAGACCGGCTACGGAGACCGGGGCGCAGTGCGAGCGAAACCAGACCCCCGATAACCATTTCTTGCCCGCGCTACACATGACGTTTTGACCCCGGGGCACCGAGGTCAACTGCTCTCTCCCAAGCCGACGAGATTGGGACGAGAGCTCCGTGCACACGCGCGCCGGCACCTATGCCGCCTCCCGCGTGCAGAGCAGCCATACACGCTCCCCGTCCCCGCTCTTCCTTCCCAAGTACGAAGCGGGGGAGGGGGACGATGGGAGGACAGGGCGACGGGGCGGAGGGGCACGGGGTGGGGGGGCGAGGCGAGCAACACCATTCCCTTTCTGCGCGCTGAAGGAGGGCGGAGAATGGTGAAGTGAATAGAGGGAAGGAGGTTGGCAGAATGGGGAGGCAAAGCGAGAGCCTGCGGGTCGGCGGGCGCGCTCCCCCCTTCTCTCGCCGTCCCTCCCTCCCACATTCACCCTCTCTCTCTCTCAGTCCCTCTCTCTCTCTCTCACTCTCTCTCTCTCTCTCTCTCTCTCTCTCTCTCCTGAGGTTGGAAGAATGGGGAGGCAAAGCGGGGACCTGCGGGTCGGCGGGCGCGCTCCCCCCCCCTCAGCCGGCCACCCTGCCACCCTCTCTCTCGCCCTCGCACTCTCCCCGACCCTTTTTGTTGCCGTAGCTATGGAACAGACGATGATGAAAATGATGTTTGTTTCACCCTTGCGCCTGCGCTTGTTCGCCAGCTGCCAGTTCTGCAGGACGGAATACTGCAGGTCTGTACGGGGGCCGTGCCTGGCACCAGCGGTGGACACCCACCGGAATAAATCGGAGCCCGCCTGCCACGAGCGGACTCGATGCCAGTTCCGCAGCAACGACACGCGGAACCACGGAGCAGTCGTGTCCTCTGGAATAAGGATAACGATGCGGGCGTCGCAACCGGCCGCCGCCTCCCGGGCGAAATGCTCCAGCATAGCATAGATAATCGCTCTCGGGGGGTGAGCCCACACTACGTGGCCCCGCAGATCCTGCTCGAACGCAGTCAATTCGGGGAAACACCAGTGGGGCGCAAGCGCCGTCAGGCCAGCGCGATCCGCAAACAAATCAAGCGAGAACGAGACCTGGCACCTCGCCTCTACATCCCGGAACAAGTCGCGACGCAGGACTGCCTCACGGAAGGGGCACTCTGCCCAAGCCAACGCGAAGCTTGGAGAGCGGGACCCGCTGTCGGCTACAGGATTGTGAACGCCGCGAATATGCACGGCGAGCGCCCAGCATTGCGCATTGCGTTCTGCCGCCTCGAACCCGCGGGCGAGCTCTTCTAGAGACGGCACCCTCCCGTACCGTATGTTCACATAGTGAACAGCCGCTGTGTTGTCCATGCGGAATAAAACCCGCCACCCTGCAAACGTCTGCCCCTCGCGCAGCAGGCATTGCAGGGCGACCCAGAGTTCCTTGTAGTTGATGTCTGTCGCACCGAGGTGGCCTTCGGTTAAGACAAAATCATCTGGCCACACGCCTGACACGACTCTGCTGTCGGCGCAGACATGGTACGACCAGCCTACGAGTTTTGATGCATCTGTCTCTATTACCTGGATGAGCCCCTCGTTGGCTAAGGAACGCCAGTTGAGGAACTCGGGCGATTTGTGCCCCCAGGAGGATAAGGAGCCACCCGCACAGTGCAGGGAACGCACTGGTGGAGACTCCAACGCTCGATACAGCCAATCGAGGTTCTGTAAACTCAACGGCGAGAGGTGCACCACTGGATCGGCGCTTGGCTGGGCTTGCCAGAGAGCGTACACGCCTGTGGAGTTCATGTCGACCCACAATGGGCGCAAGCGTCGTCGCGCCTGCGGCCAAATGTCTGCTATGTGAGATGCAAAACCTGCGGCGGTGGCAAGCTGCCTCGTTCTCAGAGTTTGCTGGCTGTTCGCAGCAATCAGCTCTAAGCACAAAGCCCGGCAACGCTCGCACTTCTCGTCGGGGACTGTCACTACACGACGGGCAGTATCAAAAATCCACCCTATCCAAACCTGTCGTTGGCTAGGGGGTCGGACGCCTGTGGGTTTCGCGCTCACGGGAATTCCACATTGGATGAAGAAACGCACGGCGGTGCGCAGCTGCCTCCACGCCTCATCCTCGCTCTCTGCGAAGCCGAGGAAGTCGTCGACGAAATCGAGCAGAGGCACAGCTTCTCTGACCAAGAGAATGCGAAGGATCTCCTTCACGGACGAGTCGTTCGTGCCCGGGGCCGGCTTTAAGCCGAAAGGAAGGTAATCGAACTTTCCGTAAGCACGGCGGACATTCGAGTAGAACCCCAAGAGGAACGTGTCTGCGTCCGCTACCTTCCAATTGAAGAACGAGTCTTGAAGGTCGATCACGTACATCCACGATCCAGCACCCAACATGCTAACGGCTTTTTCAATGGTACCGTAATTGACGTTCACCGCTGGGAGAAGATCATTAACCCCGCCCCGCCGAAGGTCGACAATTAATCGGGCCTTCAGCCTTTCGAACTCCGCCGCGTCCGAAGGAACTCCTTCCCTTTCCTTCAAGATGAGGCCGAGCGGATTTACGTTGAGCGCTGCCGGCTTGGCGCCTCCTGCAGGAAAGAATGATATCTTTCCCATCGATTCCAATCTATCTAGCTCCCGCTCAGCCCATTCTGGATTGTTCCGTGCCGATGGATGGTTGGGAAAAGCGCGGGCGACGTGACGGGAGGCTCCCAAAGACCGTCCATAGCGCCATTGTTCGAGAAACTCTGGCGAGGCCCCGCACAGCCTGAGGAAATCGAAGCGAAGTTTCAAACCCCGCACGTTCTCCCAATCGGCGAGGGCGGCATTTCCGAGCCGAATCTCCTCCCGGAGAGCCTCCATCTTGAGCCGGCCCAGCTGCGGCGCGACGCGGTGGCATGAGTATGGCAAATGCTGCTCTTGCTACCTCCCTGCTCCGACGCTCCCGTGCATTGTCCCCGCACTCCGCTTCCTGTCCAGACCAACACCTTGCCTCCTGTCCGACCGCGTCTGGGGAAGGGGGGGGGGGGGGCACAACCGAAACCATCCACCAGACGACCGACACGCGTCTAACCCTGAACCACACCCCAGAACCTACCGACCACATCACACCAGATCATGGCGACGCCTCCCCCCGCAGACGACCAGGGGGGGCGCGAAAAGCCACAGGGAGCCACGCCCCGGCCCCAAACCAAGCCCGCGGCAGCGCGGGGCCGGCAAGCGCCCCGACCTGGACAATCCCAGGCGCCTGCGCCCATGGAGACAAGACCACGACCCGACCCGCCCACCCAAGCAGAGCCGCCGCCACCCACGAAGCCCCCTTCACGAATGCAAGCCTCCTTCGAAGGAGCGCACTCCTCCTCCCACCCTCCTCCTCCTCACTCCTCCTCCTCCTCCTCCAATCCCCCTCCTCCCTCCCTCCCTCCCTCCCTCCTCCCTCCCCTCCCTCCTCCCTCCCTCCCTCCCTCCCTCCCTCCCTCCCTCCCTCCCTCCTCCCTTCCTCCCTCCTCCCTCCTCCCGTCCCTCCCCTCCCTCCTCCCTCTCCTCCTCCCCTCCTCCCTCCTCCCTCCTCCCTCCCCCGCCCTCCTCCACCCCCTCCTCCTCCTCCCTCCTCCTCCTCTCCTCCCTCCCTCCTCCCTTCCTCCCTCCCCCTCCCCCTCCTCCCTCCTCCCTCATCCTCATCCTCCTCCTCCACCTCCTCCCTCCCTCCCTCCCTCCCTCCCCTCCCTCCCTCCCTCCCTCCTTCCTTCCTTCTTCCTTCCTTCCTTCCTTCCCTTCTTCCTCCCTCCCTCCCTCCCTCCCCTCCCTCCCCCTCCTCCCTCCCTCCCTCCCCCTCCCTCCCTCCCACCCCCCCCAACTCATCACCCCCCTCTTGGACGCCCCCGAGCCTTCAGGGAGGCGTGCTGCGGGCCCACTCCTGGATAGTCGAGGCCGGCACTGATGGAGTGCGTTTCCTGGAGGAGCAAAATGAGCGGGCTGTTTGGAACGCCGCGCGGGGGTTCTGTGTCGGCGCTGGGCTCGCCTCCCTGGCGCGCAGAGAAGGCCATGGGCGGCGCTGGAGGCGCCGCGAGGGGGCCCGGGCGCCGACCCAAGCACTCCGCGCGGATTTCCGCGAGCCCATGTTCTTTTACCAGCCTGGAACATATCCCGATCCCTGAGGTTGGCATCACCTTATGATCTCGGTGCCGAGTATCATCGCCTTGGGCTTGTCATTCTTGGGGATCGGGAATTCGAGGCTGGTTAGTTTGTGCAACTGTTTGTTGTTGCTCCATCTCCTTAATCTGCCCATCCGGAGTCTGTAGTAGGTACGTCCGCGAACCGTGGAGCACACCCACCACGCCGTCGGTGAGCGTCGCCGCGTGCTTGTCCGTCCTGCTGCCGTCGGGCAGCCACGGCCCGTGCACTCCGCCCGCCTCGACGCCCACGATCTCCACGTCCTTGTCCCCGAGGAAGGCGGTGAACATGCCGATGGCGGAGGCAGACAAAGCGGCACGGACATCCACTCCCGTAGCTCCGCGCGGGCTTCCCGCGTCGGCGCTGCACCCCCCCGGCGGCGCCGCCGCCGCCCCCTCCCCGGCGCGCTGCGCGCACCAGGGAGGGGGGGTCCGAGAGATCCGCGCGGAGCTCCTGCGAACATTCACGCCCATGCCGTTTTCTCTCCTTCGGGATGGCGTTGGAGCCGCCGCCCACGCACGCCACTACGGTGTCCGGCAGGCGCCCCGGCCCGTTCGTGAAGGTCGGGTGGCCGGTCGGCCCGGTCGTCTGGTTCAGCATCTGCGCCCGCGCCTCGTTGCCGATGACGGACTGCAGGTCGCGGACGATGTCGGGGAAGGGGTGCGGCCCCACCGCGCTGCCGATGATGTAGTGCGTGGTCCGGATGTTCGTGACCCAATCCCGCAGCGCCTCGTTGACGGCGTCCTTCAGCGTCCGGCTGCCGCTCTTCACCGGGACCACCGAGGCCCCGAGCTCCCTCATCCTTCGGAGGAAGATCGGCAGCGGCAAGTGAGGGGGGCAAGTGAGAAGGAGAGGGCCTCCTCAGAAGACTCGGCAGTCCCCCAGCCTTCCGAGAGAAGTCTCCTGAGCCTCCCCCGAAGACAAAAGAAAAAAAAGCTCTCCGAGGGCGCGGAGGCCTCTGAGAAGTCCCGCCGCCTTCTGAGGAGGCCTTCTCTGAAGGGGCCCCAGGACACACAATTAATTGTGTCTGTGTGCTTTTTCCCCTCCTGATTCTCCTTCGAGGGGTTCCCCCCCTCGATCGCCGCCGAGGAGGGAGGCACCGCTGCACAAGCACAGCAGGCGTGCGGAGGTTCGCGAAGACCGCGCGGGTCGGCGCGGGGAGCCCCTCCCTGGCGCGCGGAGCGCGCCGGGGGGTGGCGCCAGCGTCGCCGCCATCGGGGGCCCAGCGCAGATCCAAGAACCCCACGCGGACCCACGGAAATGTTTATGCTTCGTGCTTCTCATCTTCCTATTCTTGTTATGTCGGGCGTGTCATCCTACAGGGGAATTTTCGAGGAAAAATGAAAACCCCAAAAATGCCCCGAAAAGATCAACAAATACTCAAATAATAATCCCCAGGCTATTTTTGGACTGTTGTTTGGCTATTGTTGTTGGTATTTTCGATGTTTGTCGACAATGCCCCTGGGCCCGATTTACAATTATTGTTATCCGTAGTGTCATCCATTCACTGTTGTGAGTCGTACGGGTACCCCCCTTCGGATCCTGAAGCAGTTCAGCTTCTGGCGCTCCGTGTCGATCTCGCCCATGTAGACGATGCACTCCAGGTCGAGCATCGCACACGCTGCGGCCGTCGCGACGCCGTGCTGGCCGGCACCCGTCTCCGCAATGATGCGCTTCTTGCCGAGCTTGATGGCGAGCAGCGCCTGGCCGACGGCGTTGTTGATCTTGTGGGCGCCGGTGTGCGCCAGCTCCTCGCGCTTGAACCTCGAGTAGGGGATCGACTGCAGAATCGATGTACCCCATAAGTGGCATGTTCGTCAAATCTACGCAGAAGACGTGGGACGTTCGTAGATCTGCAAGCATCTCAAATCTGGGGCAAATCGATTCCGTGGTCGATCCCCGACTCGAGAACCAGATCTGGGCGCCCCCGCACATCTCGCTGAGGCGCTTGGCGTGGTACAGCGGGGTCGGCCCGCCGATGAAATCCCTCCGGAGCCGCGCCAGCTCGGCCTTGAAGTCGGGGTCCACCTTTCGAACAGGGGATCCACCGCAGAATTGACCTACTCCAGGATTGATTCCCCGCCGAGTATGCAAGAAAAGCGTGGAAGGTTCGCGGATTTACGGGAAAGTAAACGTATTTGTTTCGTGAATGCGGTGGGAGAACCAATTCTCGGGTATTTCGGTTCTGTAGTCGATACCCCATTCAAGCCTTCCACTTCGCCCAGGCATCCTCCAGCTCCTGGTGGGCGACCATGAGCGTCTCTGGTATGAAGCGGCCGCCGAAGACCGTACTCTGGAAGTTCCACTTGTCCGCGTGCTTCTTCATCTGATCTGCCTCCGCCGCGGTCTTCTGCCGCTTCGCCGCCGGCTCCACGGGCTTCGCCGCGACTGTGCCCGGCAAGGGCCCCCCGCTCAGCTCGCGGACAAGCTTTCCGACTCCTTAGAAGAAGAAGAAGAAAAAACATAAACATGAATGTTTGGCGCTCCGCGCAGATTTCTTGGACCTGCGCTGGATCGGAGCGCGCCAGGGGCGGCGCCGGAGGCGCCGCCACGAGGGCCCATGAATCCGCGCGGAGCGTCAAAAGTTCATGTTTATGGCGTTTTTTCTTCTTCGACTCCTGCGACGCCTGACTTGGCGATCTCCGTCACAATCTTGGAGCCCACCACGCAGCCGTCCGCGAAGGCACCGAACTCCTGGACGTGCTCCCGCTTGGTGATGCCGAAGCCCACCACGACGGGGAGGTGCCCGCGCGGGCAGCCGAGGCGCTCGGCCGCGGCGCGCACGGAGTCCACGACCCCCTTGCACTCCTGCAGGCGCTTGGCCTTGTGGGCGTTCTTCTTATTCGGCGCTTAGCTGCCCCGATACGCAACACACAACACGTGGCGTATTGATACGGAGCTTCACACGTAGGCTGAAAACGTAGGTCCGACGCGATGCACTCGCCAAGACGTGGTGCAATACGTGGAGCAACACGCAGCGTGTTGACACGGACGTCTTGAACACGGGACGTATTGCGTGTCAAAACGGGCGTATCGAGGCAACTAAGATTCGGCGTGTCGACATTAGGCGGAAGGGGGGGGTGAGCGAAGGGAGGGGGGGGAGGGGGAGGGGGGGGGGGGCTCCGGCCCTCTGCTTAGCGCGACTGTCTGCAGCAGTGCGGCCGAGGGGGGAAGGGGCTCCACCCGCTCGACACAGGCGCCCAACACACAGCCAAGATCTGCTCCAGGGGGGGGGGGGGGGCGAGGGCCCGCGCCGATCGGCAAAAGAATTAATAAAAAACGATCACCTTGGAGTCGGCTGCTTCGGTGTCGCGGGCACCCGTGGTGCCGAGCAGCGACACCACGTAGACCATGCCTGGCGAGGGGGTGAGGGCGCACTCGGCCACCTGCGCGATGCGCTCTGGCCCGCTCGTGGGAGACGCGAGCGGGACGAGACTCAGCTTGTTGTTGGCGGCAGCGGGTGCCATCGCACGCCAGGCCTCCTCGCACGGAAGGTCGACAACAATGAATCCGTCAATTCCCGCAGCCGCGCACTCCTTGCACGTGGCCTCGATGCCGGCAGCAAGGAAAGTGTTGTAGTAGCCCATGAGAAGCACTGGCACTGTCAGGCCCTTCTCGCGGGCGTCCTTTGCGTACTTGATGCAGTCGGAGTAGACGGTCCCGTTCTGTATAGCCACAACGCTAGCAGCTTCGATCGCACTGCCATCTGCCATCGGGTCGGAGAAGGGCACTCCCAGCTCGATCACGTCTGCGCCCTCTTTCTCCATCTCCAGCATGGCTGGCACGGTGTCCGCCTTGGTCGGATAGCCCGCCGTCACAAAAGCCACGAAGGCTGTGCGGCCTGCATCGCGGCATGCCGCGAACCGGGAAGCCAGCCTCTCGGACATGGAGGCGAATCCAAGTAGCAAGGGGCACACGCGCACAAAAAAAAACTGGCACTGAAAATGCTGGAGCCAAAGTGGCATTTGCGACGCATCGGCGAAGTCGGCGACGCATCGGCGACGTCGGCGTGGAGAAAATCTGGCTCCTCATCGAGCCGCATCGTCGAGCCCACCTGGGAGGCCTGGACATCAGCCGCCCGCGCACCAGGCCAGCCCTGAGAAACGACTTCCTCGTCCTCGAGGTGCCCTAGCATCCTGGCGCGTTCTATGTGTATTACACAAATACATACATGCGTGTGCTTTGCATATGCATATGTCTATGTATGTGTGTATGTATGTATGTGTGGGTATGAATGAATGTATGTCTGTCTGTCTGTCTGTCGGTCGGTCTGTATGTATGTATGTGTATGTGTATGTTTATGTGTATGTGTATGTGTATGTGTATGTGTATGTGTATGTGTATGTGTATGTACGTATGCACGTATGTATGCATGTATGTCTGTCTGTCTGGCTGCCTGTCTGTCTGTCTGTCTGTCTGTATGTATGTATGTGTAGGTAGGAAGGTAGGTAGGTAGGTAGTTGTATACGTCTGTGTGTGTATGGATGGATGATGGATGGATGGATGTATGTATGTATACATGTATGTATGGATGGATGGGTGGGTGGATGGATGGATGTGTATATGTGTATATATGCACATGCATACATAACAAACAACGACGGAAGCCTTTTAGCCGTTTCTGGCCTCTGGGGCCATTACACTGGCCACGGGCTGTCCAACATCGACATTGGATGAAAAGCCGATTCGGAAGGGCTCCAGACCTCTGTGCCGCCACGATTTTCTCTTCGCGAAGCGCAGCCCAAACACACAGTTCTCACGCATCAGCCAGCACTGTGATCACATCATGCTGTCACTCAAACCGCGAGGCAGAAATCCAAGAGGAGGGGGAGGAGGAGGAAGAGGAAGAGGAGGAGGACAGCGGAGGGAAAGGAATGAGAGCGGAGAAGGAACCAAAATACAAATACTGCAATGTCCCCAGAGATCCGATGTCGTGAATTTTTCAATACGCGGTCCCCGGAAGTCTCGACCCATTCCCCAGGACCGGTTTTTCCCCTCAGCCGTTCTCTGACGGTCCCGGGGCCCGGCGAGGGCCCCTAGAGGCCGAGAATTGCAAAAAACCTCCATCTTGACTTTTTCAATACGATGGATCCCTGGGTCCCCGCCCTCGGCCTACGTCCCCGGGCCCCCTGGGGAGCCACTCTGTGCAAAAGTCACGGCGTCGGACGACAGGGTGCGAGGGGAGTGAGCATCGTTTAACCGATCCGCATCCCCAGCGGCATGGCCTGGGCCCCACTGGCCGATATACCCCCCTGGATGGGGATATCCCCAACTGGGGTGGTAATTTACTGGGGGTCTCGAAGGGGATGAGCATGGAGATTGGCAGGAGAGCCCAGAATCGCATCGATCAGTCGGATAGGCGATCGAAATGAGTCGGATCGGCGGAAATCAGCAGCCGAGTCGGGGAAAGTCGAATCGACAGGAATCGGCAGGTTATTAGGCCTGCATTAAGACATCGGAGCCCAAATCGGAATCTGGAGTCATATCGAATCGGAATCGAAATGAGCCCTGATTGGAGTCGAATCGAATCGAGTCGGAAGAATCGAAACGAGCCCTGATTGGGGCCGGTCAAACGATACTGAGAACAGCCTCCGGTGCACAAACCCCAGGGCTCCCCATATTCTCTCATATACTTTCTGCGTTTTCGTCGTCCCCCCACTTCCCATATTTTCCCTATATTCTCCTGGGAGTCGACGATCCATTGTGCCTGTGTTTTTGCCCTCCTGAGAGTCGGGAGCACCGGTCCCGAGCCGCCTCGCGGCCATGCCCGCGCGGCAGCCTGCCAATATCGAACGCTGCGCATCGGCCCGGAGGGCGACGAGGGCGAGGAGAACGAAGGGGAGAGCCTCCTCCTCCTCCTCCTCCTCCTCCTCCTTCTCCTCCTCCTCCTCGTCCCCCTCCTCCTCCTCCTTCTCCTCCTCCTCCTCCTCCTTCTCCTCCTCCTCCTCCTCCTCCTCGTCCCTCCTCCTCCTCATGCTCATCCTATCCTCCTCCTCCTCCTCCTCCTCCTCCTCCTCCTCCTCCTCCTCCTCCTCCTCCTCATTCTCTGCCTCCTCCTCCTCGAGAGGCAGGAGGAGGGAGAAGGGACGAGGGAGAGGAGGAGGAAGAGGAAGAGGAGGAGGGGGAGGGAGTAGGAGAGGGAGAGCGAGAGCGAGAGCGAGAGCGAGACAGAAAGAGAGAGAGAGAGAGACAGAGACAGAAACAGAGATTGAGACAGAGACAAAAACAGAGACAAAGACAGAGACAGAAACAGAGACAGAGACAGACACAGAGACAGAAAAAAAGAGACGGCGAGAGAGAGGGAGAGAGAGAGAGAGACAGAGAGACAGCGAGACAGACCTCGTCTACCAACTACTCCCCCTCCTCCTCCCCCGCCTCATCCTCCTCATCACCGGCATCAACAAAACCATGTGTCGCCGCGCCGAGTGATCTCCACGCGCCCACATGGACGATCCCGACACCATGGAAAACTCACCCCGCGCCCCAAAGAAACGGAACCCAGAACCGCGGAAAGCCCACGGCGAAGCCACCGCGTCCGAGGCTGCGTTTGTACCCGGGTGCCCAAGACGCAGGGCCGCGCGTCGGAACAAACGGCGCGGCGAAAGATTGATCGCCGTCACCACCACTGCCGCCATCATCATTAGCATCGCCACCACCACCAATAATCATCATCACCACCATCACCCTTTATCATCGTCATCGTCGTCATCATCAACAATCATCACCATCGAGAGAACGAGTTTCAGGGACGCTCGCCCGGAAAATGACTCCGCCACAATGGCAGTGGCCCCTAAAAAGAAAACGTTCAGCGCCCCTGGAGAACCGGGAGGGGGCCCCTCCTGGCTCCCTAACGAGGGCAGGGGGGCTTGGGGGGGATAAAAAAAGGGGGCGCCGGAGGGGAGGCGCCCCACTGAATTGCCAAGGGGGGGGAGCGAACGGAAGGGGGGGGGGCCCATCCCTGTCCAGGGGGGGCGAGTTCGAACCAGGAGGGGGCCCTCCCCCGGAGCTGTAAGGGGAGCACGTGGAAGAGGGGGGTGTTCGAACAAGGATGGGCCCCCACTCCCCGACTTGCGGGGGGGGTTCGAACCAGGCCCCCCTCTCCCCCCAAGCCCCCCCTGTGCGCGTCGTCGTCGTCAGCGGTCGCTGTTGCCGTAGTCGTCGCCGCCGTCGCCGTCGCCGTCGCCGTCGCCGTCGCCGTCGCCGTCGCCCCGTCGCCGTTGCAGTCGCCGTCGTCGCCGTCGTCGTCGTCGTCACCGCCGCCGCCATCGTCGTCGTCGTCATCGCCGTCGTCGTCGTCGTCGTCGTCGTCGTCGTCGTCGTCGTCGTCCGTCGCCGACGCCTTCGCCGTCGCCGTCGCCGCCGCCGCCCCCGGCCCCGCCCCCGCCGCAACCGTCGTCGTCGTCGTCGTCGTCGTTGTCGTCGTCGTCTTCATCGTCGTCGTCGTCGCTGCCCGGCGGCGCCGTCGCCGGCGATGGCGCTCGCTGTCGTCGATTGCAGGGGGGGTCCCCCTTCCGGTTCGAACACCCCCAGCAACTCAGGGGGGGCCCTGTGCGCGTCGTCGTCGTCAACGCCGTCGCCGTCGCCGTCGTTAACGCCGTCGCCGTCGTCGTCGTCGTCATCGTCGTCGTCGTGGTCGTCGTCGTCGTCCTCGTCGTCGTTGTCGTCGTCGTCGCTGCCCGACAGCGCCCGCACCGGCGCAGGCGCCAAGGGGGAGCCCCTCCAATTCGAACACACCCCCTCCCTAGCAACTCAGGGGGGGCCCCCCTGTGCGCGGCGTCGTCGTGGCCATCGCCGTCGCCATCTCCGCCGTCGCCAGTCGCCGTGGCCGTCGCCGTCGCCGTCGCCGTGGCCGTCGCTGTCGCCGTCGCCGTCGCCGCCGCCGTCGTCGTCGCCGTGGCCGTCGCCGTCATCGTCGTCGTCGTCGTCGTCATCGCTGCCCGACGGCGACGGCGCCGAGGCCGGCGCTCGCCGTCGTCGTTTGCGGGGGGGAGGGGGCGCAGCTGTTGCGAACCCCTCCCCTTGCAACCCCGGGGGGGGGGCCCCACGCCAGTTCGAACCCCCCCCCCCGGGTCGAACCCACCCCCACCCTTTGCAACTCAGTGGGAGGGGGGGCCTCCGGTTCGACCCCCCCCCCCCTGCATCTCGGGGGGGGGGGGGCACAGCCCAGCTCGAACCCGCCGCCCTTTCACAGCGTCCACAGAACGTGCTCTTTCTCATCATCGCCATCGTCATCCTTCTATATACTGTGTATATATGGAGAGATCATTGCCTCCCCATGTACCCTGACATATACATATATCATTACCGCTCGAAGTATTGTTGCCTTTACTGTTTTAAACTGACTGCTCCTAATTCTCTTCTGGTTATGATTGATGTTCCTCCTCCTCCTCCTCCTCCTCCTCCTTCCTGCCCGCTTCTTCCTCCTCCTCCTCCTTCTCCTCCTGCCCTCCTCTTCTTTTTCAGCCTACTCCTCCTCCTCCACAATCAAACAATATGAATACTACTCTCCTCTCTCCTGGTGGCGTCCGGGAAATGGCCGCACCCCCCCCGCGTACTGGTTTTCTACACGCAGGATTCTGGGGAAACGGGTTTTCGCTCAGGTGTTTTTGTTCGAAATGGTGCTGACGCGAATGCGCTGGCCTCATTTTCGGGCTACAGCTCGTTCCGAATCGTGCTCCCGCTGCAGCGCTGGCCTCATTTCCGCGCTTCCGCTCGTTCCGAATCATGTTCCAGCTGCAGCGCTGGCGTCATTACTTCCAGCGACATGTCACGGCATGGTTTTGAAACCTTCCAAATGGGCCACAAAATCTGAAAAATGCCCCCCCCCCCGAAACAACCATCGGAAGTGATTACACATTCGGTGTCGACTCGTTGATTTCTTGCGCCGCAGAAGCCCCCCCACATTGGGGCGTCGCCACACCATGCTATGTCAGGCTACGCGGCCTCATTTCCGCGCTTCCGCGCTTAGGTTTTTTCAAAATGCTGCACTCGCTGAAGCGCTGGCCTCATTTTCGGGCTACCGCTCGTTCCGAATCGTGCTCCCGCTGCAGCGCTGGCGTCATTATTTCCAGTACCATGCCACGGCATGGTTTTCGATCCTTCCAAATATACCACAAAATCCAAAAAATGGCCTCCCGAAGAAACCATCGGAAGTGATTACAGATTCGGTGTCGATTATCTCATTTGTTGGGCCGCAGGAGCACCCCCCCCCTCATTGTGGGGCGTCGCCACGCCATGCTGTCATGCTACACGATAAGATTCAACACCATGCCATGTCATGTAATGCTATGTCATGCTCCGACATCCGACTGTGCGAATAGCTAGGAGATCTGCGCCATGGTAAGCAATGGGAGGGAGGGGCCGGACGTCAGATATGACGCGAGCCCACCTAGCTTGTCCTCCTCCCCTCCTCCTCCTCCTCCTCCTCCTCCTCGTCCTCCTCCTCCTCCTCCTCCTCCTCCTCCTCCTCCTCCTCCTCCTTACTCACTCACTCACTCACTCACTTACTCACTCACTCACTCACTCACTCACTCACTCACTCACTCACTCACTCCATCCCTCCTCCCCTCCCTCCCTCCGTCCCTCCCTCCCTCCTGCTCAACCTCCTCTTCCTTCTCCTCCTCGTCCTGCAAGCATCACACCTGACTGCACGCCAACGCACACCCACCCTCACAGCCCAGCAAGAGCAAGGCGACGATGAAGGCAACCCTCCCTCACAGAGGCTCCAACAGAAACCTCCCAGAACCCTCGACACCGACAACGACGACGACCACGACGACGACGACGAAGACGACGAGGACGACGAAGACGACAAAACGACAACGACGACAAAGACGACAAAGACGACAAAGACGACAAAGAAGACGACGACTAACACGACCTGCGCGACTACGACTTGTGGCGACGACGACGACAACGACGACGACCTGCGGCCACGACCTGACCGTGATATCCTGCAATATGATTTTTCAATCCGCAACCCCAGAGGTCCCGACCCCTTCTCTGGGGTAGTCCCGACGCCCAAAAAGGAGGCCCCAGAGGCCGAAATCGAGGACATTCGCCCAGATTGAAAAAGGCATATCGTCGGAGATCTGGGACGACGACGATGACGACGACGACGACGACGACGACGACGACGAAGACGACGACCCGCGGCGACGACGACGACGACGACGACGACGACGACGACGACGACGACGACGACGACCCGCGGCGACGACGACGAGGACGACCTGCGGCGACTGGCGACCAGCGGCCGGCGGCCCGCGACGCGAGGCCGCGCGCCGAGGCCGCGCTGGCGCGCGCCGCCTCGGCGCCCTCGCCGCTCGCGGCGGCCGCGCCGGGCTCCGGCAGGCCCCGGGCGCGCGCCGCGGCGCGGGCGGCGTCGTGGTTCTTCGTGTAGGCTATCCTCTCGAGGGGCGGGAGAGAGCAGATGGGGTCGGAGGATCGCTCCGCATCGCCGATGCATCGGCGATGCGGCTCGATGTGGAGCCCGTGCTTCCCTACGCCGACGCCGCCGATGCATCACCGACGCGTTGCTGGTGCATCGCCGACGCATCGCCGATACATCGACGATGCATCGCCGATGCATCCGAGATCCTTCGACCCCATCCTCTCGGATCTAGGGGGGCCACGTGCGAACCCTACCCCTACCCCCCACGAGTTCTGAGCGGGAGGGTGGGGTTCACGTCGTTCGGGAGAGCTCCCGAGCGAAGGGATCCCCGCCCTCCCCCTCAGAAATCGTAGGGGGCAGGGGTAGGGTTCGCATGTGGCCCCCTAAGAGCAGCAGCCGCACACCGGGTCTACATTCCAGGGCCAGTCAAGGGGCACCCGAGGGCAGCCTGATGAAGCACCGCCTGCAGAGAGCCCCAAAACGCAACGAAAGCAGACGTTGAGTGCACCCCCCGACCCCCAGAGAAACCCGGCAACCACGGGAAGTCCGAAGCCTGAGATGAAGACCCGCTCCCAAGCGTCAAGTCACAACCTTCGAGAAAAAGCATCCCCTATTCAAGCGCAACCGCGACAACATGTCCTTGTTCACCTGAAGAAATGTCCATGGGGCTCACGAAGACATGCTCCCAAAGATGGTCCGACATATTTTGAAGGAATGGAGACGGAGGTCTTCCGCCGTCTTCGGCCTCCATAGGGACTCTCGCCGGGCCCCGGGACCGTCAAGAGACGGCTCAGGATGAAGAACTGGTCCTGGAGAATGGGTCGAGACTTCCAGGAAGCGCGCACTGAAAAAAATCACGACATCGGATCTCTGGGCTAGTATTGTCCGTTCGACCCGAACAACTAGTAGGACAACCTTGCAGCATAACGCCTCCCGAGCGGTGTGGCCAGAAAGCGCCCGCAACGAAGCGTGTGCTGCAAGATTTCTCGGAGCGCGCCTCGCCCCTGAGAGGGGCGACGCACACGTGGCATCGGCATCCTGGGGTGACGCCGAGGTCCGGGCGAGGGAGGCCGAGGAGGAGGCTGGAGCGTCACCGGGGGGGGCACGTCGTGGCCTCATCGTCGCCGCCGCTGCCGCCATCGACGAGCACCGCCGAGGTGCAAGATGACAGCCTGCAGGGCAGCGCGAGCTGACGAATTCGAGTCTGCCGAACAGAAGGGGATCGAATGGGCCTTGCTCTCTTGGTGGGCCAAACGATACAGATGAAATGAGAACCTAAAAATTTCGGGTGGGGGGTGGATCAGGCCCAGAGGCAGGAGGGGGTCCACAAAAGGGGGAGCAGGGCGATCATAGTAAGCGTCTACGGGCAAGAATATACATAGGCGAGCAGTGACAAAAGTAATGCTTCAAGGAACTGCGCTCCCCAGGACAACCCCAGCCGCAGCCCCTTTCACAGTAGGAGCTCGACCACAAGAAAGCTTCCACAAGAAACCCAAGCCTGAGACCCCAGGACGCCCCTCGATCTCTGGCGTGGGAGCGCCACGCTCTCCAGAGCAAGACCATCGAACCCCCCAAAAAACAGAGCACCCTGGAGGCAAGCGGGGGGCTTGTTCTCATGAGTTTCCACTGTACGGGTAACGGGGAAAGAAGGAGGAGGAGGAGGAGGAGCAGGAGGAGGAGGAGGAGGAGGAGGAGGGGGAGGAGGAACAAAAAAAACAAAAAAAACATCAAAACAAAACGGCGTAGACGTAAACTGTCGGAGCTCCGCACGGATGTCTCGGATCGGCGGTGGACCCCCCTCCCATGCGCAGATCCAAGAAGTCTGCGCGGAGCTCCGAAAACTTGCATTTGTCGCGCCAGTTCTTCTTCGCTGTGAGGGGTGAGGTGGAGGTGGAAGAGGAGGAGGAGGAGGAGGCGGAGAAGAAGAAGAACGAGGAGAAGAAGGAGGAGGAGGACGAGGAGGAGCAGGAGCAGGAGAAGGAGAAGGAGGAGGAGGAGGGCCAGTGTAAACCCAAGAGCCATCAACGATGTCGGAAGTAACCCTCCCTCCAAGTTCCCTCTTCATAGGCCCATTTCCATTGAGGGAACTGCCTCGTTGGAAGACAACCGTTTGAACACCCTGAAGCATGCCAAACAAAGTGCTCTCGGGATTGCAGCGCGACGGAACAACCTGACTGCTGCGTCTTGACGATGCGGAATCGTGCCAGAACATCATTTTTGGGACTTCAACACCGCGAACCAACATAATTGTTCCACCCGCGTCATCCTGAATCCTTCCAAAACACCGTGTCTGGTACGCTGATCATGGGAATCCGTGAAACTCTTCCAAATGTTTGAAACGAATGTGCGCGGCGCTACGCCAAGAGCCACATGTTGAAAAAGAACCACCCTCAATCCGTGAAACTGCCACAAATGATTACGACGAGTTTGCGCGGCGCCAAAGCGAGAGCCACATTCTGAAAACCACCCACCATCAATCCGTGAAACTCTTGCAAATTATTTCCACAAATGCGCGCGACGCTAAGGAGAGAGCCACATGTTGCAAAGGAGCCGCCCTCAATACGTGAAACCCTTGCAAATTTGAAAACGAATATACACCGCGCTAAGGCGAGAGCCACATGTTGAAAACCACCCGATCACTGCGTGAAATTCTTGTGTTTGTTACAAATAAGCGCGGCGCTAAGGCGAGAGCCACATGTTGAAGACCACCCGCCCTCAATCCGTGAAATTCGCGCAACGGTTTTGAAACAAATGCGCGCGACGCTAAGGCGAGAGCCACATGTTGTAAAGGAGCCGCCCTCAATACGTGAAACCCTTGCAACTTTGAGAACGAATATGCGCCGCGCTAAGGCGAGAGCCACATGTTGAAAACCACCCGATTATTGCGTGAAATTCTTGTATCTGCTCCAAATTAGCGCGGCGCTAAGGCGAGAGCCACAGTTTGAAAACCACCCGTCCTCAATCCGTGAAGCTCTTGAAAAATTATAACACGAATGTGCGCGGCGTCCACGCGAGAACCACATTATGAAAACCACCCACCCGCAATCCGTCAAACCCGTGCAAAGTTTATACAACGAATGTGCGCGGGCGCTAAGGCAAGAGCCACATGTTGAAAACCATTCGCCCTCAATATGTGGAACCGTTGCGAATTTCTAAAACGACTGTGCTCCGCGCTAAGGCGAGAGCCACATGTTGAAAACCACCCGCCGTCAATCCGTGAAACTCTTGCAACTTGTTTAAACGAATGGGCGCCGCGCTAAGGCGAGAACCACATGTTGAAAACCACCCGCTCTCAATCCGTTAATTTCGTGCAACGGTTTTGAAACAATGCGCGCGGCGCTCAGGCGAGAGCCACAATTTGAAAACCACCCGCCCTCAATCCACGAAGCTCTTGCTGTTTTTTAACACAAAAACCAAATGTGCGCAGCGCTAAAGCGAGAGCCACATTTTGAAAACCACCCGCCCTCCATCTGCGAAACTGTTGCCACTTCTTAAACTTCACGGTCATAAGTGGTGAGGAAGTCTCTGGCAAAACGCCCAGCCCGCCCGGCTCGGGTTGCGGCAGGGAAAACCTACTTATAAGGAAAAGAAATGGAGGCGAAGGAGGAGCAGCGGGAGGGGGAGCCCCACATGGTCGTCCGAGGCACCCCTCGTCGCCACGGCTGGAGTCCCCCCAGAACTCTGGCCAGAACGCACCCCAGAACAGGTCCAGGAGACGATGTCTGAGAGAGCTCGGACGGCGGAGCAGGACGGGGAGGTCGAGGGTGTGGATCCTCCTCCACCTCATCCTACACTCCTTTTCCTTGCGATAACTTCTCCATGTCGCACCCCGAGGCCAGTTTTTAGGGCGGGCCGGGCGTTTCGCCTGAGACTTCCTCACCACTGATGACTCTGAAGATTAAAGATTGGCTTCAGCTTCACAGATGGAGGGCGGGTCGTTTCGAAGTGTAGCTCTCGCCTTAGCGCCGCGCACAGATGGAGACCGGGTGTTTTTTTAATGTGGTTCTCGCCTTAGCGCGGCGCACATTCGTTTTGAAATTTGCAACGAGCTTCGCGCATTGAGGGCGGGTGGTTTTCAACATGTGACTCTCGCCGTAGCGCCGCGCACATTCGTTGCAAAAAATTGCAAAGGTTCCACGGATTCCAATCATCAGCGTACCAGAAATTGCGTGGTGGAAGTATTCAGGATTACGCGGGTGCAACAGTTACAATGATTCGCGGTGTTGACGTCCCAAAAACGGCGTTCTGGCACGATTCAGCATCGTCAAGACGCAACAGTCAGGTTTATCCGTGGCGTTGAAATCCCGAGAACACTGTTTCGGCATGCTTCAGGGTCTTCAAACGGGTGTCTTCCAACGAGGCAGTTCCATCAATGGACATGAACCATTGTAGGGGCCTATGAAGAGGAAACTTGGAGGAAGGGTTTACTCCAACATCGTTGATGACTCTTGGGTTTACACTGGTCCTCCTCCTCCTCCTCCTCCTCCTCCTCCTCGTTCTGCGCTCGCGGGGGGAAGGTGGACGAGGGAGCGGGAGGTTGAGAAAGCAGGGGGAGGATGACGAGGAGGGGCAGGAGAAGGAGGAGGAGGAAGAGGGGGAGGAGAAGGAGGAGGATGACGAGGAGGAGGAGGAGGAGGAGGAGAATGAGGAGGAGGAGGAGAAGGAGGACATGGAGGAGGAGGAGGAGGAGGAGGAGGCGAAAGAGAAGAGGGGGGGAAGGTGGGGGAGGTTGAGAAGGGAGGGGAGGATGACGAGAGGAGGAGGAGAAGAAAGAGGAGGAGGATGAGGAGGTGGAGAAGGAGGAGGATGAGGAGGTGGAGAAGGAGGAGGAGGAGGAGGAGGAAGAAGAGAGGAGGAGGAGGTCGAGGAGGATCGGACCGGATCCGAGCTCCGCGGAAAGGCTTCAGTCAGAAACCATTGCTGGGGAAGTGCTGCGCTCGAGGTGGCAAGCAGTCCAGAGGTTGAGGATGAGGAGCAGGAGGAGGAGAAGGAGAAGGAGGAGGAGGAGGAGGGGGAGCGGGAGAAGGAGAAGGGGGCAGAAGGAGGAAGTGAAGGCGGAGGACGCAGGGGGGAAGGGGTGGTGCGGGAGGGGGATGGGTAAGAAAAGGAGATGGGAAGGAGGTCGAAAGCTTTATCGCAGGCTTCCGCCTCTGAGAGACCCCTCTGGACCACAGGACCGTCAACGAAACGACTCAGGATGAACAGGCAACCCTGGGGAAAGTACTTGGATTTCGTGGACCCCGTATTGACAAATGCATGGACATCGGATCTCTGGAAAGGAGGCGGGGACACGATGGAGGATGAGGAGTAGGCGGTGGAAGGATGAAGAGAAGTAGAAGAGGGAAAGGAAGAGGAGGAGGTTGAGGAGGAGGTCGAAGAGGCGGAGGAAATTTCCCAAGCCACGTCTTGGGTATGATTGACCCTCTCTGGGAACCCAATGGGAGACCTCCTGGGAAACGCTGGGCGCCTCCTCATCATCATCATTGTCAGCAGCATCATCAGCATCATCATCAGCAGCAGCAGCATCAGCATCAGCAGCATCAGCATCAGCAGCATCATCCTCATCCTCAACCTCATCCTCAACCTCATCATCATCATCATCATCATCATCATCATCATCATCATCATCATCATCATCATCATCATCATCATCATCATCATCATCATCATCATCATCATCATCATCATCATAATCAGCATCGTCCTGCTCGTCCTTATCCTCCTCCTCTTCCTCTTCCTCCTCCTGCTCATCCTCCTCCTCCTCGTGATCATTACCCTCCCCCTCCTCCTCATCATCATCAGCAGAAGCAGCATCCTCCTCACCATGATCACCATCATCATCATCATCAGCATCACCATCACCATCATCATCATCATTATCATCATGATCATCATCATCATCAGCAGCAGCAGCATCAGCATCATCATAGTCCTCATCATCAGCATCGTCGTCATCGTCATCAAATTCAACACTTGCATCAGCAGCATCAGCAACAGCATCATCATCAGCCTCATCATCGTTATCATCATCACCATCATCATCATCATCATCACATCACCACCACCACCATCAGCAGCATCCTTATCAGCATCATCCGCAGCAGCAGCATCATCATCATGCTGAGCATCGTCATAGCCATCACCAGCATCGTCATCATCATCATCATCATCATCACAACCACCACCACCACCACCATCACCATCACCATCACCATCACCATCACCGTCATCATCACTTTCAGCAGCATCATCATCTGCACCATCAGTATCTCTTATAGTTATCGGCATCGTCATCATGTCACTATCAGCATCCGCATGATCACCATCTGCATCACTACTGTCATCATTATCATCAGAATCACCACCCCCATCATCATCATCATCATCAGCAGCAGCAGCAGCTTCATCAGCATCATCAGCATCAGCATCAGCATCAGCATCGGCATCAGCATCAGCATCAACATCATCATCAGAATAACCGCCATCAACAACAGCATCATCATCAGCAGCAGCATCATCATCATCCCCCTCCCTTCTCATCCTCCCCCATCCCTCCTCCATCTTTCCCCCCCCCCCCGCGGGCGCATTAGGGGGAGGAGGAGGAGGAGGAGGAGGAGGAGGAGGAGGAGGAGGAGGAGGAGGAGGAGGAGGGGGGAGGAGGAGGAGGAGGAGGAGGAGGAGGAGGAGGATTAGGATTGGAAGGAAGAGGATTAGGAGATGGCCCATTTTTTCTCATCTGAATGCGCCGCAAGCCCAACCAAACTCACTGGCATCCAGCTCAAAATGGGACACACGGCGCTCCTCGTCGCCTATGTGAGGCGCTGCTCGTCGCCTAATAGACCAGCTTCGTCGCGCCCACACGGTGGGCCTTCGGGACAGGCTCCATCAGGGCAGCCTCCGACTTGCTCTTGTTGAAGTACAGCTTGACCCTGCCGATCTCCTCGACCCTGCTGTAGCCGCGGTCCCACGGGAAGTCCCCCGTCCCAGCGGCTGGGTGCGGGGAGTAGTCGGCCAGCGGCGGGGGCGGCGCCGACTTGATCGCCGCGGGCGTCGGGATGCCCCGCGTCTCGAAGTACCTGGGATTCACCCAGACCTCTAGAGGGACAACAAGCGGCACGGACATCAAACTTCTGGAGGTCCGTGCGGACTTCTTGGGTCGGCGCTGGACGCCCCTGGCGGCGCCTCTGTGCTTCGCGCGCCAGGGAGGAGGTTCCAGCGCCAGTCACTTGAATCCGCGCGGACCTCCGAAAGTTTACGCTTGTGCTGTTTCCTTGCCTCCGAAGACCTCGTCCCTGAACCCGTAGCGCGGCTCGACGTGGTTGATCCAGTACGGGTCGAGGCCACCGATGTGCCTCAGGCTGGCGTTGTTGCAGATCTCGAAGATGAGCTCCTCGGTCGCGTCCCTCGACCTCATCTGCACATACGGCTCCGTGCCGCGCCCCGCACGACGGCCGTCGAAGCGGACAAGGACGACGCCAAACTCGAGGAAGCCGCCGGAGCCCAGCAGGGTCTCGTTGAGAATCTCGGCCTCGTAGTTGCCGCTGCGCAGGTTCCAGAAGTCGATCGTCTTGCGCCCGCCCATCTCGGCCATGAAGGCCTTCATGGGGTGGGCGTGGATCTTGTGCCCACTCAGCATGTCGATGTTGCCGTCGGTGTCGAAGCCGATCTTTGTGGAGTTCTCGTGCGGGGAGAGGCAGCCCAGGAAGAGCCAGGCCTTGCGCCACTTGCTCCAGAGGTTCATGTAATAGTATGGGCGGGGCTCCATGATGAGGCCGCGCCAGCCAGCAAGCTCAAGCAGGAGCGTGTTGCTGTCGATCTCGCCGTCCCCGGCGTTGGAGTCCACGTAGAAGCCGTTGGTGACATTCTCGAAGACCTGCGTCAGCAGCTTCACGTCCTGCTGGGCGCTGCTGAAGCTCTGGATGTTGTCCCCGCTCTCCAGGCTGTACTCCCACTCCTAACCAGCCTCGACCTTCTCCCTACCCCCAAGATTGACAGGCCCAAAGGCAGGAACAATCTGAGGGGTGCGCCCTCAGAAACGGAGGGAGTCCTGGAGATCGGCATCGAGAAAGGGTGATGCCAATCATAAGGGCAGGGATACGCCCCAGGCTGGTACACTCCTTGGGGCCGTCAATCATCGGCATGGCGGAGTAGTGGTAGACGGGCAGCGAGTCGCCGGTGCGCGGCGAGCCAACGCCCCAGGGCAGTCCAGCGGCAACCCCAGCCACGGCCTCAGCGGCGCTGTCGACCTGGCCCCTCTCGCTGGAGGCTTCCGCGGCCTGGAGCCATTCTCTTGATACTCGCGATAATGCCCGTGACTGGCCCCGCCCATCCCCCCCCCCCTGCTCACGTCACGATTCGCCCCAGCACCGGCTGGGAGTGAGCCCTTCTTGGGCATGCCCAGACGGCGCCGGCGTGAATCTTGACGTGACCAGCCCCCTCCCCCCTGTCCCCCCGCTCCCTGGTCACGCCCGCTAGCGCCAGGGTGTTCAAAAACCCAGGGGGCCGGTTTCTTGATTTTTGTCCATGCGGGGTCCACGGAAGCCTCGACCTTTGTGGGCCCCAGAAACGGCAGGGCCGTTTTTTCACCGTTTCCAAAAAATTGTCCCTTAAAAATGGAGACGGCAAAAAAAGGCGACCGAAAACGGCAAAAAAACGGCTCCAGGATTGAAACGGGAGCCGGAACCGGACAAAAGACGGCGACGGAACTGGTAAAAAAACGGCGTCGGAACCGGCAGGAAAACGGCAGAATAAAACCGGCAAAAAGACGGCCCTGTCGTTTCCGGGGCCCACTAAGGCCTCGACCCTCGACCACCCCCTGGAACCGGCTTTTCGTCCTGAACCGTTTTTGGGGGACGCCCCTGGGGCTGGCCGAGGGCCTCCCGAGGAGGCCGAAAGCGGCGAAAAGAGCCCGTCGTGATTTTTTAACAGGTCCACCTCCTAGGAAGAGGAGGAGGAGGAGGAGGAGGAGGAGAAGGAGGAGGAGAAGGAGCAGCAGGAGGAAGACGATGAGGAGGAGGAGGAGCAGGAGGAGGAGGACGAGGA
>CAUYUJ010010010.1:0-30863 GCA_963575745.1 Prorocentrum cordatum
CCTTCCTCCTCCTCCTCCTCTTTCTCCTCCTCCCTCGCCGCCTCCTTCTCCTCCTCCTCCTCCTCCTCCTCCTCCTCCTCCTCACTCTTCCCCGTCTTAGCCATTTTGGCTCGGGGCCAGCAGGCCCTCTGGCCTCTGGAGAGGCCTCCGCCCGCACGCCCGGCGGTCGGCGGCACGCCCGGGAGGGAAGGCGAGAAGGGGGCAGGCCTTTTCAGGAGGCGGCGCGGTTTGTCCGACTTCTGAGGATCGAACAGGAAAACACGCCATAAACAGAAACTTTTGGCGCTCCGCGTGGATTTCTTGGGTCCTCGCTGGGCCCCTCTGGCGGCACCTCCGCCGCCGCCCCTGGCGCGTTCCGCGCGCCAGGGAGGGGGGTCTGGCGCAAATCCAAGAAACCCGCGCGGAGCGCCTAAAATTAAGTTTATGTTTTTCCTTCTTCGTCTACGAGAGGGAAGCAAAAGGGGGGCAGGTCTTTTCGGAAGGCGGCGCGGTTTCTCCGCCCTCTGAGAAGCCGCGTCTGTCCTCGGAGGAGGCCCAGAAAACTTCCCACGAGGCGGGCCCCAAGAACATGCGTCACCACCACCTCCACTCCTCCTCCCTCCTCTACCCATCCCCTGCCTCTCCTCCTCCCTGGGCGAGGGTGGGGGCGAGGGAGGTGGTGGTGGTGGTGCATTTTTTTGGGGGGCCCCGCGCACCGAGAGGCCCGCGGCCCGCGGCCTTCTGAGAGGGCTCGCTCCCTCTGCGTTCCCCCTCCTGGGCTCGCCGCCGAGGCCCCTCCCGCGCGGGAGGCCCCAGCCAGGCGCGGAGCGCCCTCCGGGGGTGATGCCCGCGGGGCGCCGCCGGGCCGCCCTCGCCACGCGGGCGCCGCGGGCGCGCGGCCGCGCGGCGGGCGGCGCCGCGCGGCCCGAGCCGCCGCCGTCGCCGCTCGCCGCCGCCGCCCGCCGCCGCCGCTCGTCGCCGCCGCTCGTCGCCGCCGCCGTCGCCGCTCGTCGCCGCCGCCGCTCGTCGCCGCCGCCGTCGCCGCTCGTCGCCGCTGGTCGTCGCCGCCGCCGCCGTCGCCCGCCGTCGCTGTCGCCGTCGCCGTCCCCCGCCAGCGCCGCGCTGGCCGCGGCGGCCGCAGCGCTGCTGTGGGGCTGGCCTTGCCCGGGCTGGCTCGCGGGGGCGCCGTCGCGGCGGCGCGCGCTGGAGGCGGGGGGGCGGCCAAGCTTCAGATCGGGCCTGTCCCCCTACAGGCGGATCTTGAAGGACAAATCAAACGTACCCCAAACAAATTCCGAAATGGTCAAGACATCATCAAAAACATCGTCCCCATATTTTTTACTACCATTTTTGAATCCCCCCCTGCAGAGGGGCAGGCCCGACTTAAGCCAAGCCGGCGGGTTTCTGACGAGACTCTTGGATCGGCGGGTGCGAAGTCCATACGGAGTATGTCAATACGGCGTGCTCGGTCTCCGTCAGGGCTTGCTCCGTCTGGACTTCGCCTCTCATGATTGGAGGTTAAATCTACACGGAACAAGTCCGTAACGGAGTGCTCGGTTTCCGTCAGGGCCTGTCGAAACAACGCTTGCCCACCCTGGCGTTTTTTGTTTTGTTGCCTATCTCCCAACCATCCTGCGGTATTGGGTCCTCGTTTTGAAGCGTTTCGTCTTCCCCCTTCTTTCTCCCGCTTCTCCCTCCTTCCACCCTTGCCCTTGCCTCTGCCCTCCACACCCCTCACACGCTTCGTGGCCCCATAGGGAGCTCCGCCGAAGGCTCCAGTGGCATGGTTCGCCTGCCACTCCCCCCTCCACTTTGGCACGCCCCTCACGCGTTCCTTGGTCCCATAGGAAACTCCACCGAAGGCCCCCGTGGCATGTTTCGCATGCCGCCCCCCCTCCACTCTGGCACGCTCCTCACATATTTCGTGCGTGGACCCATAAGGAGCTTCCCCGAAGGCCCCGGTGGCATGGTTCGCATGCCGCCCCCACCTCCACTCTGGCACGCCCCTCACACATTGCGTGGCCCCATAGGGAGCTCCCGCGGCGGCCCCAGTGGCATAGTTCGCATGCCGCCCCCCCCCCACTGGCACGCTCATCACACGTTTCGTGGTCGCATAGGGAGCCCCACCGAAGGCCCGGGTGGCATGGTTCGCATGCGTTTCCCCCATCCAGTATAGCGCTTCTTGGCCCCATAGGAAACTCCACCGAAGGCTCCAGTGGCGGTGTCCGCATGCGTTTCCCCCACCCAGTACAACGTTTCGTGGCCGGACAAGGTAGCCCCAGCGAAAGCCCCAGTGGCGGTGTCCGCATGCGTTTTCCCCACCCAGTGCGGCGTTTCGTGGCGCCACGGGGATCTCCACCGAAGGCCCCAGTGGCATGGTTCGCATGCCGCTCCCCCTCTCAGTGAAGCGTTCCTTGGCCCCATAGAGAGCTCCACCGAACCAGCACTCCAGTAACGGTGTCCGCTTGCGTTTCCTCCACCCAGTGCAGCGTTTCGTGGCTCCATAGAGAGAGCATCACCCAAGGCCCCGGTGGTGGTCTCCGCATGCGTTTCCCCCAGACCCACCGCAGGCCTTTGTGGCGGTGTCCGCATGCGTTCCCCCCACCCAGCACACCGCTTCGTGGCCCCATGGGGAGCTCCACCGACTGCCCCAGTGACGGTGTCCGCATGCGTTTCCCCCACCCAGTACAGCGCTTCGTGGCCCCATGGGGAGCTCCACCGACTGCCCCAGTGACGGTGTCCGCATGCGTTTCCCCCACCCAGTACAGCGCTTCGTGGCCCCATGGGGATCGCCACCGAAGGCCCCACTGGCAGTGCTCCCATGCGTCTCCTCAACTCAGTGCAACGTTTCGGGCCCAATGTGTGGCTCCATCGACGGTCTTCGTGGCGGTGTTCGCATGCGTCTCCCCTACCCAGTACAGCGCTTCGTGGCTCCATAGGGAGCTTCACCGAACTGCCGCAGTGACACTGTTCGCATGCGTCTCCCCCACACAGTGCAGCGTTTCGTGGCCCCATATGGGGAGCTCCACCGAAGGCCCCAGTGGCGACGTTCGCTGGGCAGCCCCGCTCCATCTCGGCACACCACTCACACGTTTCGTGGACCCATGTGGAGCGCCACCGAAGGCCCCAATGGCTGCGCCTGCATGCGTCCCCGCCCCATTGCGGCACACCCTTTACACGCTTCGTGGCCCCATAAAGAGATCCACCGATGGCGAGACCCACCGCGGCGAGATTCACAACTGCATATGGTGGGGCCCTTCGCCAGGATCATTTTTTTTGGGGGGGGGTGCTCTGTCTGGGTCTCCCCGAAGGTTCTCCCTCGCCACGGCCAGACCCGCGCCGGAGAACGGGTCAAGATGGACCCCAAGATGGGGTCCCGGGGCCGATTTTCGGCGGCTCTGGTCCGGGCGGGAGCCCCGCCGAGGTCTCAATTGGTCCTCCTCCGAGATTCCCGAGCATTCTCTTTGGGCGGAGAGCAAATGGTGAAATCTGAAGTGCCGTTTCGATGGGCTTTCGAGGCCGGAATCTGCAAGAGGTGAACCACAAGACGGATTGATTTTCGAGGTGCAGAAGCCCATCTGGGTTTCACCCTGAGCCCTCCACCCTAAGAGAATGCTTAGGGTTCGGCCTGCTCGAGTGGCGGAATGGGGGGCGGTGAAGCTGTGCTCTGCTCGGTCGTCGTGGAGGAGGCCGTGGACGGATGGCGGCGGCGTGCGCGCGCATAGACGAGCCCGCCCATGCCAGGAGGATGTGAGGAGGGAACATATGATGATGGTGGAGGAGAGGAGGAGGAGAAGGTATAATTTCTCAACCCGAGAAGCGAGGTCTCAACCCTGGAAACACGACAGTGTACGAACTGAGGCAATCTCGCGTTCCTCCTTCCCCTCCCCCTTCTCAGTTTTGCAGCACCCACTGTAGACTTGCAGATCATGTTTTCCGTTCGGTTGCCAACGTCGCAACCTGCGTTTGCCAACGCGTCCTACCGGATGCACGGCCAAGCGAGCGAGCGAACGAGCGAGGAGGAGGAGGAGGAAGATGAGGAGAGAAATGATGAAGACGCGGGTGTTTCTGGCGATGATGGTGATGTGGTGGTGGTGAAGACGCCGGCGAAGGCAATGCTTTCGATGATATCGCTGTGCAAGACGATGAGAAGAGCGAAGGCGAATATGAAGGATTGGCGATATTTCGAATCTGGTCTTGGTAACGATGATGGCGGTAACGGTGATGCTGCGGATGTGGGAGTATGATCGTAGCGATAATGATGGCGATGCTGACGAAGACGGCGGCGGTGATTGTGATGATCACAACGCTGATACTGATGATGATGCTGATGATGATGAGGATGATGTTGTTGATGATGGTGGTAGTGATGATGATGGCTATTCTGATGAATACGATGATTATGATGACGGTGACGATGATGATGACGATGTTGATGATGAGGATGAGGACGAGTTGATGACGCGATGATGACGATGATGACGATGATGATGCTGATGACGATGATGAGGATTCTGATTATGCTGATGGTGCTGATTATGATGCTTTTGATGATGCTGATGATGGTGATGATGATACTGATGATGATGATGATGATGATGATGACGATGATGATGATGATGATGATGATGATGATGATGATGATGATGATGATACTGATACTGATGATGTTTGTGATGCAGATTGTGACGATGATTTGATGACGCGGATTTTGATGATGCTGATGATGATGATAAGTATGATGATGATTATGATGATGATGATGCTGATGATCATGATGATGATGAGTATGCTGATGATGCTTATAAGGATGGTGATGCTGAATCTGATGCTGATGCTGATGCTGATGAACACGAGACTACTGATAATGCTTTTGTTGATGATGATGCTGATTCTGATGTTGTCGATGATGATGATGATGATGATGATGATGATGATGATGATGATGATGATGATGATGATGATGATGATGATGCGGACGACGACGATGATGATGATGATGATGATGATGATTATGATGCTGTTGGTGGTGGTGCGGGTGGTGATACTGATGATGACGATCATGCTAATGCTGATGACGATGAGGGTGATGATGCGGCTGATGATGATGATGATGTCGTGATGATGATGACGATGGTACTGATGCTGCTGACGATGATGCTGATTATGATGCTGATGATTATGATGATGATTATGATGATGATGCTGATGATGATGATGATGGTGATGATGATGCTGATGATGATGATGATGATGATGATGATGATGATGATACGTATGCTGGTGATGACGATGATGATGATGACGATGATTACGATGAAGGCGACGATGACACGATGATGACGATGATGCTGTTGCTGATGCATGACGTTGACGATACCGATGACGATGATGATGACGATGATGATGCTGGTGATGAGGATGATGATGACGATGATGATGCTGATGATGGTCATGCAGATTATGATGCTGACGATGATGATGAGGATGATGATGATGCTGATGCTGATGATGATGATGACAACGATGACGATGATGCGGATGATGCTGATGATGATGCTGATGATGATGCTGCAGATGATGAGGCTGACGATGCTGATGATGTTGATGGTGATGGTGATGTTGATGATGCTGCTGCTGATGATGATGATGATGATGATGCTGCTGATGACGATGATGACGATGACGATGACGATGATGATGATGATGATGATGATTATGATGATGATGATGATGATGATGATGATGATGATGATGCTGATGCTGATGATGATGATGATGATGATGATGATGATGGTGATGATGATGCTGATGATGATGATGATGATGTTGATTATGATGATGATGATGATGATGATGATGATGATGATGATGATGATGATGATGATGATGATGACGAACACGTGATGAACCTCACTACGTATTTTGCGATGATGATGCTGATGCTGGTGGTGGTGATGATGATGATGAGGAGGAGGAGGAGCAGGATCAACCGAGGAGGCTGTAGGACGATGAACAGGGCGGAGGAGTGTGACGACGACGAGGGTTCATATCCGTGGATCGCTGATTATGTTTAGTCTCGCTTCTGGTCCTTCTGGTCTCAGTAGGTCTCCGGGGGCCTCGGCGTTGGCGAGATTCGGCTTGCTCCGCCTAGGAGAACCCCAGGGCGATCCTGGATTCTGTGATCGGGGGGAGGAGAAGGAGGAGGAGGACGAGGAGGAGGAGGAGGAGGAGGAGGAGGAGGAGGAGGAGGATGAGGAGGAGGAGGAGGAGGCGGAGGAGGAGGAGGAGGAGGAGGAGGAGGAGGAGGGGGAGGGGGAGGAGGAGGAGGAGGAGGAGGAGGAGGGGGAGGAGGGGGAGGAGGAGGGGGAGGAGGAGGAGGGGGAGGAGGAGGAGGAGGAGGAGGAGAAAAAGGAGGAGGAAGGGGAAGAGGGTCGCCCGATCTGAACAGCGCCCTTCCGAAGTTGCGGCTCTTCGTCTCCCGTGGTGGACTGCTTTGGGTCCCAGGGTTCGATCACGGTCCCACTGGAGGCCGAAGTTGGGAATCCACCAGGCCGTTGTCAAACTTGTGGTGGACTGCGAGTTTCCGGATGCAACCAAAGGTCTTTGAGTTTTACCGCCGAAACCTCTTCTGGTCTTTGTCTGTGTGACGACGCGTGCTCTCGTGAATTTCAGCGACGCTGTCGATGTGGTGGAGCGGCGCGACGGCAGGCTTGCGGTGCGCGCGCTACATCGAGCTGCCAGGATTGGCAATGCGCGCATCGATTCTTGTGAGATCTCGTCTAGCTGAAGTCGGCCCCAGGACCTTTCACGTGGTGCGTTTTGGCCTCAGCTTCGAAGGGAACCTCGGCAGCGGCGACGAGAACGCACCTCCTGAATCGCAACGTTTTTGTTGCAACATGCAGTAGCACCTCTATTCCCCGACCTCAATCCTCGAACCCTAGGGACGAGGGGTCCTGTCTGATGATGTTTTCGCTGCAAGAGTTGTGCCGACGTGCTGGGCAGCCAATCATGAGAGCTCGGAGGGGGCTTCGCGCGACCACCGCTGCACCCTTGTTGCCGTACTGAGCGGCTCGAGCCTGAGGGCCACGACCTACACAATAGTATTGTGTTGTTCTTGCGCGTGAAGGTATACGGAGGATCCCAGAGGCTTCAAAATGGCTAGAAAACGGGGGGGATGTTGGACCAAGAACACTTGGCAACACCCGACCTGGGTACGGCGGGGGGGTGAGCTTCGATCCCTGGACCTCGATGATCGATCCTCGATGTTCCAGTGGGGCCACCCCGTTCTTTTATCCTCGAACCGGCGGGCGGGGGAACCTGGAGGGGGAGGAGGAGGAGGGTCAGAATGAAGATCAGGAAGAAGAGGCGGAGGAGGAGGTTGAGGAGGAAGAGGAGGAGGAGAAGGAGGAGGAGGAGGAGGCTGATGATGAGGAGGAGGAGGAGAAGGCGGAGGGAATCTGGAGGAAAATGAGGATGGGGCAGGACGGAGGAGGAAGTGAGAAGGATTAGGAAGGTTGGGGGAATGATGAGGATGAGGATGAGGATGTGCAGTGCGAGGACGAGGAGGAGGATGGGATGAGGACCAGGAGACGGAGAAGGAGGAGGAGGCGGAGGAGGAGGATGATGATGAGGAGGAGGAGGCGGAGGAGGAGGAGGACGAGGAGGACGAGGACGAGGAGGAGGAGGAGGAGGACGAGCTCCTCCCTCCCCCCCTTTCTCCCCCCATTCTCCTCCTCCTCCTGTCTCCTCCTCCTCCTCCTCCTCCTCCTCCTCCTCCTTCTCCTTCTCCTCCTCCTCCTTCTCCTTCTCCTCCCTCCTTGCCCCTCTCCTGTCCCTCCCCTCCTCCCCCCCCGTCCGAGGTGGCGGCGCGGCGCGCGGTCGACCCCTCGCCCGACGCCGTGGCGCCCGTCGCGCCCGGCATCCCGAAGGTCCGCGCGCGCGGGGATGCGGAGCAGGATGAGCAGGGGGAGGAGGAGGAGGAGGCGGAGGAGGCGGAGGAGGAGGAGGAGGAGGAGGAGGAGGAGGAGGAGGAGGAGGAGGAGGAGGAGCAGTGTAACCCCAAGGCGCACCAACGATGTTTCAGTGCACCGTCCTTCCAAGTTCCCTTCTCCATAGGTCCCTGCAAGGATTGATTTTCATTTCGGGAAGTGCCCTGACGGAAAACAACCGTCTGAGAATCCTCAACCGTGTCAAAACACTGTTCCCGGGACTGCAACGCCGCGAATCAATGTGACTGTTGCGTTCTGACAAACGTGACCCGTCTCATACTGTGCCGTGATGAAAGATTGTCCCATTTTGATGGATCGGCAAAAGTGCATCCTGCGTCCGCAATGCGAGCACACATCGCTAGTCGTCCCGTTAAGGACGTGGAGCCTGGTATAATTTTACGGGGGACGTGCCTCGCTTTCGGGGCGGAGGACAACCTGGGGTTTGGTACCTTGATCAAATTTTTGTTACGCCAAACGGGATGGCGGTTCGAAACGGCAAACCGCGTGGGACATCCTCACACAGATGGCTGTCTTGACAGTTCGAACTCGGTTCGAAACAATATAATCTGGTTCGAAACAGAAGCAAAACGAGAGTTTCGCGCGGGGCTTCCCTCGAAATGCGGCGTCCGACCCGGTTCGAAACAAAAGGACGGCGGTTCGAAAACGGCAAACCGCGTGGGACATCCTCACAACAATCGCTGTCTTGTCTTGACGGTTCGAACTCGGTTCGAAGCAATATAATTTGGTTCCAAATATTTCGAACACGAGCATATCGCTTGGGACTTCCTTCAAAATACGATTGGAACCTGGCTCCGCACAGTGGGATGGCGGTTCCAAAAGGCCAACCCGCGTGTGGCGTCCTCGTCAAAATGGATTTCTTGACGGTTCCACAGCGGTTCCAAACAAGAGAAGTGGGCTCCGAACAATTGGAAAACGAGCGTTTCGCTTGAGACGTCCTCGGAAATACACGTGGAGTCTGGCCCCAAACAGGTCCCAAACAAAAGAATTGTGCGGGACATCCCCTGCAAATGGCGCGCGCCCCATTCCAAACAACGACGGCCACGGCGACGACGACGACGACCACGACGACGACCACGACGATGTGCGTTCTCGCCTCGCCTCCGGCCACGCTTGGCCGCGTCTCGGTCTGGCCCACCTCTCCCTTCAGCAAGGAGAGGCCCACGGGGCGGCGCTTCCCCCCTGCGGGAGGGGGACGCGCCGGGGGAGACAGCCACCCTTCCCAGGGGGAGATCCTGCTGTCACCCCTACACACGGACATTCAGGAGCCAAGCCGCGCGTCAGGGCTACTTTTTGCTTGTGACGCTCGTTCGGCCCCGGGCGCTATTGGAAAATCCGCATGTTTTGGATCAGTTCTCTTTCTTCCGTTCTTGTTGCCAACTTTGTTTTTTTTTGTTGTTTGACCCAGGCTCCGAGGCCCAACCCAGCAGTCACAACACAGCCTTCTAGCAGTAAATGCGCGTGTGGTCGCAACAGTCTCGATTCTTACCGCAAGTCCAATGCAAATTCATTCAGTTTGTCCTTGCTGCAACTTTCCGGACAAGCTGGAGGGAGGCGGGGTGGAAGGATGAGGCAGGAGCTTGCATTTGTCAATTTTCAGAGTTTATTGATATTGTCGTGCTTTGCGTACTTGAGCTGCTTGTCAGCAGTGGTTTTCGCTGGCAATGTGGCGTTCACAGGCGGCTGGGTGCTCGCAGTCACATGGTGCTCAGGCGTTGCTGGACTCAGGTAGTACTGATCCAGCTCCGCGGCCCAAGCCAGCATTCAAAACATGGCCTTCTAGAGGTAAGCGCGCGTGTGGTCGCAACAGTCTCGATTCCTACCGCAGATCCCATGGACATTCACCCATTTTGTCCTCACTGCAACTTTTGGGACAACTTGGAGGGAGGAGGGGTGGAAGGATGAGGGAGGAGCGTGCATCGATCAATTTTCAGGGCTTATCGATATTGTTGTGCTCTGTGTGCCTGGTGTTCACTGGCAATGTGGCGCTCACAGGCGGCAGCGTGCTCACAGGCACAGTTGTGCTCAGGCGTTACTGGTCTCAGGTAGCATTCATCCGGCTCAGTCCGAATCCAAGATGCAAATAACGATTCTCTTGGAAGAAATGCGCGTGTGGTCGCATCAGTTTCGGTTCTTATCTCAAGTCCGATGCACATTCGTCCAGTTTACCCTTGCTGAAACTTTTGGGACCATTTGGAGGGAGGCAGGGTGGAAGGGTGAGGGAGGGGCTTGGCGATGTGGTTGCCACAGGCATCTGGGTGCTCACAGTCACTGGGGGACTCAGGCGCTGCTGGGCCCAAGTAGCACTGATGGTATTTCAGTGCAACCAGCTCCACATCACAACGACACAGATAGCAGCGCCCCATGCCACAACGGAATTTGAATGCATCGTAGCCGTTACTTCGGCTATACCAACGAAGGGCAAAACTTCATTCACGCCCATGCAGTACCGTTCTTGGAACTCCAGCCATACAAATCCTTGGAACTGTTAACTGTTCAGACGAATGTTCGCGGCGCTAAGGCAATGACCACATGTTGAAAACCACTAGCCTTGCATGCTTGAAGCTGTTGCAAGTCTTTATACCACGAACGTGCGCGGCGCTAAGGCGAGAGACACAATTCGAACACTACTCCTGCATCCTTGAGACTGTGCCAACCTGTTCAGACGAATGTGCGTGGCGCTGAGGCGATAGCCACATTTTGAAAACCATCCGCCCTCCATCCGTAAGCTGCTGCAAATGTAGGCCTCAGGATCAAGCTTGGTGAGGACATCTCAGGCGAAACGCCCTGCCCGCCCTGCCGACGCGTCTCGCGGGGTGCGACAGGGAGATGCCATTCATACGGTGAAGGGCTGGAGGAGGAGTGGTGGGAGGGGAAGGGAGAGGGGGATGGGGATGGGGATGACGATGATGATGAGGATGACGATGGTGATGATGATGAAGACGATGATGATGGCGATGATGCTGATGATGCTACTGATGATGATGACGTCGATGATGATGCTGATGCTGGTGCTGATGCTGATGAGGATGCTGATGAGGACGACGACGATGCTGTTGCTGCTGCTTCTGATGCTGCTGATGATGATGCTGACGATGATGCTGATGACGATGATGATGACCGTGGTGATGATGATGATGTTGATGATGACGGTGATGGGCATGATGGTAAAGATAATGATGATCAAAATAGCGTTGCTGATGATGAGGCTGATGATGTCGATGATGATGGTGATGATGGTGATGATCACAATGTTGTTGATGCTGATGATGATGATGATGCTGATGCTGAAGACGATGCTGATGATTATGCTGAAGCTGGTGCTGATGCTGATGAAGATTCTGACGAACATGACGGCGATGCTGCTGATGAGGATGATGACGATGATGATGCCGATGATGACGACGACGACGACGATGATGATGATGATGATGATGATGATGATGATGATGATGATGATGATGATGATGATGATGATGATGATGATGATACCGATGGTAATGCTGCTGATGATGCTGCTGATGATGCTGCTGATGATGATGAGGCTGGTGATGATAGTGATGATGAGGATGCTGCTGATGATGATCATGCTGATTCTGATGATGCCGATGATGATGATGATGATGATGATGATGATGATGCTGATGATGATGATGACGATGACGAGGCTTGGGATGATGATGATGATGATGATGCTGATGACTATGATGCTTATGCTGATGATGATGGTGATGTTGATGCTGCTGATACAGATGATGGTGATGCTGACGATGATATCGATGATAACGATGGATATGATGATGGTGCTGCTGCTGCTGATGATGATGGTGATCATGCTGATGATGCCGATGATGATGATGATGATGATGATGCTGCTGCTGATGATGATGATGCTGACTCTGATGCTGATGCTGATGCTGCTGCTGCTGATAATGATGATGATGATGGTGGTGGTGATGATGATGATGACTATGATGATGATGATGATGCTGATGCTGATCCTGATGATGATGACGATGCTGATGATGATGGTGATGGTGATGATGCTGATGATGATGAATATGGTGATGATGCTGATGCTCATGCTGCTGATGATGATGCGGATGACTCTGATGATGATGATGACGATGATGAGGCTGGGGATTATGATTATGATGCTGATGCTTATGCTGATGATGATGATGCCGATTCTGATGATTATGATGATGCTGATGCTGATGATGATGTTGCTGATGCTGCTGATGATGGCGATGATGGCGGTGATGATGGTGACGATGCCAGTGATGATTACGCTGATGCTGCTGATGCTGATGCTGATGATGCTGCTGCTTCTGATGATGATGATGATGAGGCTGATACTGATGATGGTGATGCTGATGATGATGGTGATGCTGATGATGGTGACGCTGCTGCTGATGATGATGACTATGCGGCGCTGATGCTGATGATACTGCTGATGATGATAATGCGGATGATGATGATGATGATGACGTTGCTGATGATGATGAAGGTGGTGATGATGATGCGGATGCTGATCCCGATGATGATGATGACGATGCTGATGATGATGGTGGTGATGATACTGATGCTGATGATGCTGATGATGCTGCTGATGATGATGCTGATGCTGATGCTGATGCTGATGATGATGCTAATGCTGATACGGATGCTGATGCTGATGCTGCTGCTGATGATGCTGCTGCTGATGATCATGATGCTGATTCTGCGGATGATGATGATGGTGATGATGGTGATGATGAAGATGATAGTGCTCATGATGCTGATGATGATTCGGATGTTGACGATGATGCTGAGGCTTGGGATGATAATTATGATGAGTATGATACTTATGCTGATGATGATGCTGCTGCTGATGATGATGCTGACGATGCTGGTGGTGGTGATGATGCGGATGCTGCTGATGATGATGCTGATGGTGATGATGATCCTGATTATGGTGATGATGCTTCTGATGCTGCTGATGGTGATGATGCTGAGGGTGATGATCATGGTGATGCTGATGATGATGATGCGTATGATGATGTTGATGCCGATGATGATGATGCTGATGCTGGTAATGATGCCGATGATGATGATGATGAGCATGAGGATGATGATGATGATGCTGATGACGATGATGCTGATGCTGATGATTATGATGATGATACTGCTGATCATGATGCTGATACTGATGATGATGATGCTGATGATGATGCTGATGATGCTGGTGCTGATGATGATGCTGCTGATGATGATGCTGGTGATGATGCTAATGGTGATGACGATGATGATGATGATGATGATGATGATGATGATGATGATGATGATGATGATGATGATGATGATGATGATGATGATGAATGATGATGATGATGATGATGATGATGATGATGATGATGATGATGATGATGATGATGATACTGATGACTATGATTATGATGGTGGTGGTGGCGATGATGATGATGCTGATGGTGTTGTTGTTCTTGGTGATGATGATGATTATTCTGATGTTGCTGATGATGATGAAGATGGTGAGGAGGAGGAGAAGGAATAACACTAATAATACGAGTGAGAAGGAGACGAATCCACATCTTAATACTGAGAGGGCTTATGCTAATAGTAATAACAATACTACTAACACTAAGATGCAGAGGACTACGAATCCTAATACTAAGAAGAACAAGACTAAGTAGACAAATAAGAATAGTAATACCCATACCAATACCAACATTAATAATACTAAACGAATAAGAAGAGTAATACTAATAATGCGACGACGAATCATAATAATATATCGAAGACGGAGAAGTCAATCATACTAATCATCATATTCATACACTAATAATGGAAATAATACTAATACTAATAATACTAATGATAATACTAAAAGTAATAAGAATAAGAAAACGACGAAACATATGAAGACTGAGACGACGAGGCGGAGGAGAAGGGGGCGGAGAAGGAGGAGGAGGAGGAGGAGGAGGAGGAGCAGGAGTCGAGGAGGAGGGAGGGGGGGAGGGAGGGAGGGAGGGAGGGAGGGAGGGAGGCAGGGAAGGAGGAGGAGGAGGAGGAGGAGGAGGAGAAGGAGGAGGAGGAGGAGGAGGAGTCTCGAAGGTGCTCGTCATAGTGCGTGTTGAATGCGAGTTTGTGGACGATTTTCGTGTGGTTCGTTGTCGTTGAGGTGTTCGGAAGTTCTCGGGACTCCAGGGGCATTGCGTCAGCCGCGCCTCGTCGAGGGCTTCCCGGGGTTGCCAGAATCGTCCCGAACGGCCGCATCGTCGCCACGGCTGTATTTTTTAACAAGATATATGCATAGTTAAACCATACTCTAGCGAAGGACCCAACCATGAGCAGTTGTGGATACCGCGTTCTGGGTCCATCTATCGATGAGCATCCCTTATGTGACCACGGGCCGTAAATGCAATCGGCGGCCCGCAGCGGGAAGAGGAAATTCAGAAGGAGCGCACGGAGCGCCCGCATCCTCACTCCGATTCCTCTCCTCGTCCTCCTCCTTCCTCCGTCCTCCCTCCGACGACGACGATGACGACGACTACGACGACTACGACGTTGCCGACGACGACGACGATGACTTCGATTCCACTCCGACTACGACGACGACGACCGCCACGAACGCCTTCAGGCGAGGCTTCTCTCAACAACTGGGGAGACGGATTCGCGGTAACCCCTCCGGGATGACAGCTGAAAAAGTGCGTAGTGCTGGGCACATGCCTGACCACCCAATCGATTTGCCTTGGCCTCTACAGGGGTGTGCCGAAATGAGTGGCTGGGTGGCATGTGGACGCAGCGACTGGGGCCTTCGGTGGAGCTCCCTATGGGGCCACGAACTGTGTGAGGGGGTGCACTGGGGCCTTCGGTGAAGCTCCTTATGGGGCCACGAATCGTGTGAGGGATGTGCCAGAATGGACATGCGGTGGGCGGGGAGGGCGCATGCGGACGCGGCCACTGGGGCCTTCGGTGGAGCGCCCTATGGGGCCACGAACCGTGTGAGGGGTGTTCCAGAATGGACATGCGGTGGGCGGGGAGGGCGCGTGCGGACGCGGCCATTGGGGCCTTCGGTGGAGCTCCCTATGGGGCCACGAGCCGTGTGAGGGGTGTGCCGAAATTGACATGCGGAGGGCAGAGGAAAGGAGGGGGAGGAGGGAGGATGGGGAGGAGGACGAGGAGGAGGGGAGAAGGAAGGATGAGGAACGCGGGGCGCTGTCTCTTCAAAGCGAGGACCCAACACAGGGTGGTTTGAAAAAAACAAGCGCGCGAGAGCCGTTTGCGCATGAGTTGTTGTCTTTCCTGGCTATAGGCGCTTCTTGTTGCTCTTTCGTGGTCGCTAGTAGGTGCTGGTAGGCGCCAGTAGATACCCTGCGGCGCCAATCGCCGCTGGCAGGCGATGCTAGGCGCTTTCCAGCAGATTTCGTAGAGGCCGAGCTTAGAGGGTAGGCAGTTGGCACCCGCACGTGGGTCGAGCTAAAGAGGGCGATGTCGTACATATTACTCTTGCGCAGACGCACTACGACAGTGCTGCGCAGTCGCCTCCTGGCTGCTTCGGTCCCACCCTGCAGCGCCCTCGTGGCGTTCCACGCAGGCCGCTGTCGCATGCGTAGTCGCAGTCGCTGGTAGAGACACTGGCAGGCACTGAGAGTCGGCTGCGCGGCTCTCGCGGGGCGCTGCTTGTGGCCAAGCTTAAGCATGCAGGCTGGCGCTGCCGCAACGCATGCCACGGCCGGCAAGCCGCGCACCAAAGGTCACCCTTGCCTAGGGCCACTCGCACGTGTAGCCGAAGTGGGCGCCAGTCGGGCAGAGCCTGTCTTGAAACCACTCGCGCACATCATGCGCACAGCGGACGGGCCGGCGACCTACGGCGGTCCTCTCCGGCCGGGGAGCCCCTGCCTCGGGGGGGGGCGGGCGGCCGAGAGCAACGACGGCCCCTCCCCCTCCTCGTTCTCCTCCTGCACCTCGTGCTCCTTCTGCTCCCTGCTATTCCTCCTCGACCTCCTCCTCCTCGTCCGCCTCCTCGTCCGACCTCTTCGTCCTCCTCGTCCTCGTAGTCGTCCTCCCCAGCCTGGGAATGAACAGTTCTCCTTCGGTGGGCCCCCCTCCGTTCCCCCCCGCTCTCTCCCCTTGTCTCTTCCCTCTATGGGCGGCTAACCTCGTCGTCGTCCTCCTCCTCCTCTTCCCCCTCGTCCTCCTCCTCCTCCTCCTCCTCCTCCTCCTCCTCTTCCTCCTCCATCTCCATCTCCATCTTCTCCTCTCCTCCTCCTCCTCCTCCTCCTCCTCCTCCTCCTCCTCCTCCCCCAATGCCAAGGTCGGTGAGACGCTGGAGGGCAGGGTGGCTTACAGGACTGGCGGCGCGCTCGATGGGGGCAGGGTGAGGGTGTTGGCCTCCCAAGGAGGCAGGAAGGGGAGGAGGAGGAGAAGGAGGAGGAGGAGGAGGAGGAGGAGGAGGAGAAGGGTGGAGGAGGAGGAGGAGGGGAGGAGGAGGAGGAGGAGAGGAGGAGGAAGGAGGAGGAGGAGGAGAGGAGGAGGAGGAGGAGGAGGAGGAGGAGGAGGGAGGAGGAGGAGGAGGAGGAGGAGGAGGAGAGGAGGAAGGAGTTGGAGGAGGAGGAGGAGGAGGCTCCAGGGAGGAGGAGGAGGAGGCTCCAGGAAGGAGGAGGAGGAGTAGGAAAAGGAGGAGGATGAGCAGGAGGAGGAGGAGGAGGAGGAGGAGGAGGAAGAGGAGGAGGAGGAGAAGGAGGAGGAGGAGGATGGAGGAGGATGGAGGAGGAGGAGGGGGAGGAGGAGGGTTTCAGGTTAGACGCCCGAAGAGGGTAAGGCCATTTTGAAGTAGGGGGGCTGCTCCTATTCGGAGCCCGACCTGTCAGTGTCACGCCCACCGCCTGAAGCTCGGACCTCTCCCTCTCTCTATCTGTATATGTATATGGTCAATGTGTTAGGTATATGTATACGTACATGTATATGTCGATGTCTATGTATATGTAGGTGTAATTGTATACGTATATACATAGGTTTAGGTACACGCATCGGTATATGTATATGTAGTTATAGATGCATATGTCCATGTGTATGTGTATGTGTATGTACCTAATTTTGCGCATGAATTTGCACATGCACATGTATGTAGCATGTATGTGTGTATGTACATGTATGTGTACATGTATCCGTACATGTATATGTATATGTATATGTAATGGCGTATTTGTAGATATGTGTATAAGTATATGTCGACGTGCATTTACATTTACCTATACATACATAATTTTTCATGTGTATGTCTATGCATATGACCATCCATGTGTACTGTATATGTAATATGTGTGTATGCGTCTATGCATATGTGTATGTGTGTGTGTGTGTTTGTAAGGCTCGCCACTTGTACTTGTGTTTGTGAACGTATACGTATACGTTAATGCAACTGTGTATGTATATGTGTATCCATGCGTCCATGTACGTGTATATGTGTGATTTTAGGTTTACGCATACATGCATGACTACATATTTCTATGCATATGCATACGTATACACACATACGTGTATTTGCTTCATGCATATGTATGTGTATGTGTACTTGTGTCCCTATATATAGACGTATACGTATATGTACACGTATATGTACATGTACATGTATTGTATACGTACATGTACACACATATATATATATATGCATGCATGCATACATCCAGATCTATGTGAACACACATTTATATACATCTACATGCACATGCTTTTCTACATGTATAGGTATATGTACATGCGTGTGTGTATGTAGGTGTATCATATATATATATATATATATATGTACGTGTGTGTTTTTCCCTACCTAGGCTCTGCCTAGAGGGTTCTTACTCTCTTAGCTTAAAGGGGCCGGGCAGTGTAAAGCGCCCCGGGCGGTTCCCCCAGTCCCCGCCCCGCGGTTCCCCCAGTCCCCTGGGAGCTTTAGCCTTCGCTTTAGCTTTAGCTTAGCTTTCGCTTTAGCTTTAGCTTAGCTTTAGCTTAGCTTTAGCTTAGCTTTAGCTTAGCTTTAGCTTAGCTTTAGCTTAGCTTTAGCTCAGTGTTAGCTTAGCTTCAGCTCAGTGTTAGCTTAGCTTTAGCTTAGCTTTAGCTTAGCTTTAGCTTAGCTTTAGCTTAGCCTCAGCTTAGTGTGAGCTTAGCTTTAGCTTAGTGTTAGCTTAGCTTTAGCTTAGCTTCAGCTTAGCTTTAGCTTAGCTTTAGCTTAGCTTTAGCTTAGCTTTAGCTTAGCTTTAGCTTAGCTTTAGCTTAGCTTCAGCTTAGCTTTAGCTTAGCTTTAGCTTAGCTTTAGCTTAGCTTTAGTGTAGCTTTAGCTTAGCTTTAGCTTAGCTTCAGCTTAGTGTCAGCTTAGCTTTAGCTTAGCTTGAGCTTAGCTTTAGCTTAGCTTTAGCTTAGCTTTAGCTTAGCTTCAGCTTAGCTTTAGCTTTAGCTTTAGCTTAGCTTTAGCTTAGCTTTAGCTTAGCTTCAGCTTAGCTTCAGCTTAGTGTTAGCTTAGCTTTAGCTTAGCTTCAGCTTAGCTTTAGCTTTGCTTTAGCTTAGTGTTAGCTTAGCCTTAGCTTAGCTTTAGCTTAGCTTTAGCTTAGCTTGAGCTTAGCTTTAGCTTAGCTTCAGCTTAGTGTTAGCTTAGCTTTAGCTTAGCTTCAGCTTAGCTTTAGCTTAGCTTCAGCTTAGTGTTAGCTATCTTTAGCTTAGCTTTAGTTTAGCATTAGCTTAGCTTTAGCTTAGCTTTGGCTTAGCTTTAGCTTAGCTTTAGCTTAGCTTTATCTTAGCTTTATCTTAGCTTTATCTTAGCCTTAGCTCAGCTTTAGCTTAGCTTTAGCTTAGCTTCAGCTTAGTGTCAGCTTAGCTTTAGCTTAGCTTTAGCTTAGCTTCAGCTTAGCCTTAGCTTAGCTTTAGCTTAGCTTTCGCTTAACTTCAGCTTAGCTTTAGCTTAGCTTTAGCTTAGCTTTAGCTTAGCTTTAGCTTAGCTTTAGCTTAGCTTTAGCTTTAGCTTTATCTTAGCTTTAGCTTAGCTTTAGCTTAGCTTTAGCTTAGCTTCAGCTTAGCTTTAGCTCAGCTTTAGCTTAGTGCTAGCTTAGCCTTAGCTTAGCTTTAGCTTAGCTTTAGCTTAGCTTTTAGCTTTAGCTTAGCTTCAGCTTTAGCTTAGCTAGCTTAGCTTTAGCTTAGCTTTAGCTTAGCTTTAGCTTAGCTTTAGCTTAGCTTTAGCTTAGCTTTAGCTTAGCTTTAGCTGAGCTTTACTGTTACTACTAATGCTGCTTTCCTAGGGGCTCCAACTCCTAGGTAGGGTCGCACTGGGCTAATCTCTCTCTCTCTCTATATATATGTATGTATTCATATATTTACATGATTGTATTTGTTTGGTATGTATGTATGCAGTCGTCCATGTATTTGTATTTGCATATGCATATTCACCTTGTATGTTTATGTACATCTCTGAAATTGCGTTTTTGGGGTACGGCAGTGGAGCTATACTGGAAAGCGGGCGATATTGTCGACCGATTTGTTGCTTTCATATGCCAGCCTGAACAGGGACGGCCTCTGGGGAGAAGTGTGTGCGGGGCTCCCCTCTTCTTGCCTGGACGGCGGAGAAAGCTGCCGCCCTCACTTCTTGAAGCCGTCCGTCGGCCGCAGAAGTGGTAACCCTTTCCTTCCCCTGGTGGTGGAGAAAGCCACCACCTTGAGTTCTGGGATTCGTCCGTCGACAGCTTCCTGGTGAGATGGACGTGGCAAGACTTCTGCCTCCTATCTTCGGGGGTTGCTGAAGGGGCTCCGGAGGCCGTGGGGGGCTCCTCGGAAGTCCTGGGGGCACCTTGGGCCAGGCGCACTTCTGGCAACACCCGACCCCTCGGCAGGCGGGGCCCTGCCCCTCAGGAGAGCCCCGCGCCCCTCGGGGGGAGGAGGAGGAGGCGGAGGCGGAGGAGGAGGGAGGGGGGAGGAGCAGGAGGAGGAGGAGGAGGAGGAGGTGAGGAGGAGAGAGGAGGAGGAGGGGAGAGGCGGATGAGGAGGAGGAGGCGGAGGAGGAGGAGGAGGAGGAGGAGAGCCCCGCGCCCCTCGGGGGAAGGAGGCCAGGGCAGCATGCCCGCTTCAGCTCCACCGATCGGACTCGAGGTCGGTTTCTCTTCCAGCCCAGCCCGGCTCGATCCCGATGCCCTGGCGATCCGCCGGGGCCCGCCGCGTGCACGACGACGCTGCGCGTCCTGGCTCGGCGGGCCCGCTCCCGTGCTCTGACTCTGGGCCGAGGCGGCTCGCTTCGACGCACGCTCTGATGGGCCTGTTTTCCACCACCGCCACCATAAGTTGGAGGGGGAGGGTGTCCTCCTCCTCCTCCTCCTCCTCCTTGTCCTCCTCCTCCTCCTCCTCCTCCTCCTCCTCCTTGTCCTCCAGGTCCTCCTCCTCCTCCTCCTCCTCCTCATCCTCCTTCTCCTTGCCCCCTCCACCTGATGTTGGTGGCAGTGGAAAACAGGCCCATCACGTTCCGCTTCGATCCGGCTTCCCGATGCGATGCTGGCCGATCCTGCCCAGAGGTCCCCACATATCGGGCGTCTCGAAGAGATCGAGGCGGAGGTGTTCCGTCGTTTTCGATTTCTTGGGACCTCGCCGGGCTTCGGGGCCGTCAACGGAACGACTCGGGACGGAAGGCCGGTTCTGGGGACGTGGTCTCGAAAAGCTCGAAACGTCGGATGTCTGGGTCTGGACCCCCTCCCCGCGACCAGTCGCCACCCTGGGCCGTTTCCTGCTGGCCCCAGGGCCCTCACCAGGCTAGGGCCCCCGGAGGCAGAGAATTGCCCCCCTCCGTTCTCACCTCTGGGCCTCCTGGGTGGGATCGGAGTAGATGGGGTCAGAGGATCGCTCCGCATCGCCGATGCATCGGCGATGCGGCTCGACGTGGAGCTCGATGTCCTTCACGTCGTCGTCTCCGATGCATCGCCCACGTCGACGGTGCATCGCCAGTGCATCGCCGATGCGTCGCCGATGTATCGCCGATGCATCGCCGATGTATCGGCGATGCGGCTCGATCCTCCGGCCCCATCTACTCCGACCCCATCTAGGAGGCCTCAATCACCACGCGTTTCTGTTCTGCGTGCCTTCTTATTTTCTGCTCTTGGCCTGCTGTGACCACGACGCCCCGACCCCTCGCGCCGCGCCCTCCCGCAGGAACCGCTTCGGCACCTGGATCGACGTCGGCCTCGAGCGGGACGGGCTCGTCGGCACGCAGGCGACGTGGAGCCTCGAGCTCAACCAGACGGTGAGCGTCAGGGTCGAGCGGGCGGAGGGCCGGCGCTTCTGGGTCTCCGTGCCGGGGCTGCCCGAGCGGCGGCGGTTCGAGGACCTGCGCGTGGGCGACAGGCTGGAGGGCCAGCTGGCGAGGAAGACGCCCGTGGGCGTCTGGCTCGACGTGGGCGTCGACAGGCAGGCGTTCGTCTTCGCGGCGAAGCACGTGGCCTGGAAGGGCCTCGAGTACAGGAGGGACCTGGTCACGACGGTCGAGAAGATCGACGGCGACCGCTTTTGGGTCTCGGTCGAGGGGCTGCCCAAGTGCAGGCTGTCAAGCGACCTGAGAGTAGGCGAGTCGCTGGACGGCAAGGTCGTCTGGAAGTCGGCGGAGGGCGTCCGAGTCGACGTCGGCTGTGAGCTTGAGGCCAAGGTCTTCGCACCCAGGCAGACTGCGCTAGACATGCTCGAGGTAGGGCAGCCCGTGAGGGCGACCTACGAGAACGGCGACTCTCGCTCGATCTGGGTGTCCGTGGAGGGGGTGCCCAAGGCGAGGTGTCTACTTAGAGACCTGAAGGTCGGCGAGTCGCTGGATGGCACAGTTACCGTTAAGAAGCAAGAAGGTGTCTACGTCGACGTCGGCTGCGAGAAAGAGGCACGCGTCCTCGCACCCAGGAGGAGGGCGCTGGGAAATCTCGAGATCGGCGAGGCGGTGAAAGCGACGGTCCAGCGCACGTCGAGCAGCGGGACGTGGGTGTCTCTGAGCAATCTGCCCGTGGTGAGGATGATCGATGATTTGAAAGAGGGCGAGGTGATCGAGGCCAAGGTCTCGCACGTAACGAAGGACGGCGCCTACGTCGACGTTGGCACCACGGCGATGGCGCGCGTGCTCGCACCGAGGGACGCGTCGCTCGACAGTCTGCGGCCCGAGCAGACTGTGATTGCGACAATCGAGAAGGTAAGATCCGATTCCAGACGCTCCGCGCTCATCGCTTGCACTGTCCAGCTCTCGCCCCAGGAGAGCCCAAGGACGGCCCCACGATGGACCGAAGGCATGTCGGCAGGAGTCAGGCCGGCCCTGCAGGAGGCCAGCTATGGCTCCAAGATGCCCCAAAATCGCCCCAAGACGGGCGGGAGACCGTCCACGAGGGCTCCGAAATGGGCTAAAAAAGGGGCCATCCCAGGCTGCCCAGGGAGTATCCCCAAGAAGGGCTCTGGCCCAGGGGGTCTTCTTTTATGGCCCTAGACAGTAGGGGGTGTCGAGCAGCGGTCGGGGAAATCTTTGTACGTCGAACGACCTGCACGACGGGGGTAACGAATATGCGTCTGACCCTTGGTCTTGTCCACTCTGTAGGCCAGAGGGGTATCCAACACGCGTGTGGCATGCGCTTTCACGCAGGATCAGCTGCCGCACGCGTCTGGCCCGCCTGTGTCCCCGCGAGGGCTCCTGCCCAGTGCTCTCTCGCGAGCTGTCGGGCCTCCCTGACCCCAGACCGGAGGAGCGCTCCGCGAGTGAACTCTTCACGCTGCCAGACGCCCGACGATGTGACTTTTTTCGGCCCGCGAAGGGCTGAAATGAGAGAGAGCCGTTGGGAAAGGAAAAGTCATACAGACAATCCGCATAGCAAGGATGATCGACATCCCCAGTACACACTTGCATCCTTGCCTCTTCGGTCATCTTCGGCTCATCCTCAACCACTTTGGATGGCCAGCCCCGCTCGAAGAACCTCGGCATGGGCGTCCAAGGCCCTTGCATCCTTACCGCTCGGAGGGAGGAGAGGCGACACCAACACCGCCAGGCGGCCCACCTCCAGCGAGGAGGTCCACGGCGCCCCCCCGAGCTGGAGGCTGGGGACGTCTCGAGCGAGGAGGGGGGGACCACACCACCAGGGAGACCCCCCTCGCCTCCTCGGACCCCCTCGTCCTGGTGGTGTTGGTGTCGCCTTTCCTTGCTCCTGCACCGCACATCCTCCCTGCACGGCTTGGCTGCAGCGTCGAAGGTCTGGGCGGCACGGGGTCGGACCGGCGTCGGATTGGAGTCGGATCGGCGCCAGGCACGGAGTCGGCGTCGGAGCGGATCGGATTAGCACTAGCGCTGCGCGAGCATCGGGCAGCATCGGGCCAGCGCTGACCGGCAGATCGAACTGGTCGAGCCCAGCGATGCTCAAGGCAGGTCGAGTCGGATCGGACAGATCGAATCGGAAGGGGCCCTGGGGGCCCCCATCGCCGCGGCTCAGGGGCGCCTGGAGTGGCGCCCTTGACCTGCCGCTGGGGATTGGTGTCGCTCTTTTTTGTTGTTGTTGATGCTTTGTTTTTCCCTGGAGGAGGAGGATGAGGAGGAGAAGGGATGAGGATGAGGATGAGGATGAGGATGGTGATGGTGATGGTGATGGTGATGGTGATGATGATGATGATGATGATTATGATGATGATGAGGATTATGAGGATTATGACGATGATGGTGATTATGATGAGGAGGAGGAAGAGGAGGAGGGGGAGGAGGAGGAGAGGAATGATGATGATGATGATGATGATGATGATGATGATGATGATGATGCTGATGCTGATGCTGATGCTGATGATGCTGATGCTGATGCTGATGCTGATGCTGATGCTGATGCTGATGATGATGATGATGATGATGATGATGAGTGATGATAATGAATGACTGATGATGATGATGGATATGATGTTGGAAATGATGATGGATGATGATGATGATGATGATGATGATGATGATGATGATGATGAATGATGATGATGATGAGAAAGGGGAGAGGACATGAGAGGAGGGAGGGGAGGGGGAGGGGAGTAGGAGTAGGAGGGAAATTGAAAGGAGGCGGAGCGGGGAGGAGGAGGAGGAGGAGGGGGAGGAGGAGCTCTGTCTCTCCCCCTGGCGTCGGGCGGCGGCGGCGAGGAGGGGGAGAGGCAGGATCGACCAGCACGGGAGGCATTCGAGCCCGCCATGCGCCCGCGGGGCCCGTGGACAAGGTCTGGGAAACAGCGCAGGCTGGCACATTCGAGGCGGGGGCTCACACAGAACCGCCGCCTGGAGGATCGATTGTCGCGGACCTCCATGGGCGGGGGATGTGGATTTGTTCTGGCGCGGGAGCCTTGAGACGGGGTCAATGCAAACGGGGGTCAGCCAGGGCGCCCGGTCTTGCAGGATCCTGCAGGGGCCAGGGTCGCGCTGACCCGGGTTTGGGCGCAGGATCCTGCAGCATCTTGCAGGATCCTTCGCGTTGACCCGGGTTTGGGTGCCTGATTTTGCAGGATTTTGCAGGACTCTGCAAGGCCCGACTCACCCAGGTTTGGATTGATCCGGGTCAGAAGATCCCCGATGGGCTTTTGAGGGCCACAAAATGCGCCCATATCCACCGCCCGCCGGACCACCAGGGCGTCGGCTCCCAGGCGGCGGGTGCGGCTAAGTCCCCGCCTCGCACGGCAGACACTCCCAGGCCCCGCCTGCGCCGAGCGGTATCCCGTGTCGTGGCGCCAACATCTCAGGAGGGGAACAAATTATCCCAGAGCGACCCTACCTAGGAGTTGGAGCCCCGAGGAGAGCAACGCTAGTAGTAACGCTGCTCGCGGCTCCTGCAAGAGCTGCAGGCTGTTCAGCACTGCTTGCGGGGGCTCCGGTCCGGCCATCGAGGCTAGCTCGGTACCTGTCGCGCATTGCTTTTGCTTTGCCTTTCTTTTGCTTTACTTTTGCTTTTGCTTTGCTTTGCTTCGCGTTGCTTGTGCTTTGCTTTGCTGTTGCTGCTGTTGCTTTGCCTTTGCTTTGATGCTATGCTATGCTATGCTATGCTGCGCTATGCTATGCTATGCTATGATATGCTGCGCTATGCTGCGCTATGCTATGCTATACTATGCTTGGGTGTGCTAGGCTGCGCTATGCTATGCTAGGCTATGCTATGCTATGCTATGCTGCGCTATGCTATGCTATGCTATGCTATGTTGCGCTATGACATGCTATGCTATGCTTTGCTGCGCTATGCTATGCAATGCTAGGTTATGCTATGTTATGCCAAGCTGCGCTATGCAATGCTATGCCATGCTATGCCATGCTATGCAGCGCTATGCTATGCTATGCTATGCTATGCTATGCTGTGCTATGCGATGCTATGCTATGCTATGTCATTCTACGCTATGCTGTGCTGCGCTATGCTATGCAGCGCCATGCTATGCTATGCCATGCTATGCTATTCTATGCTAATGCCATGCTATGCTATGCTCTGCTATGCTATACTAATGCTAATGCTAATGCTAATGCTAATGCTAATGCTAATGCTAATGCTAATGCTAATGCTAATGCTAATGCTGCGCTAAGCTAAGCTAAGCTAGGCTAGGCTAAGCTAAGCTAAGCTAAACTAGGCTAGGAACCGCGGGGCGGATACTGGGGGTACCGCCTGGGGCGAGGACCACTGCCCGGCCCTTTAAGCATACAGGGTAAGAACCTTTCTAGGCAGAGCCCAGGTAGGGAACATAGACACAATCAATCGTCGACTCCCTGGAAAATATGGGAAAATATGGGAAGTGGGGGGGTAGGTAGACAAAAAACCCAAAAATATGGGAACATATGGGGAATCCTGTAATTTGTGTGTATTTATTTGTGTGTCCCAGGGCCCCTTCAACATCGCAGAGCGGATGTCGTTCGGAAAACGATAGGATGGGCCCGGATCGTCCTGGAGAATTTCGTTCCAGATTTCGAGGTGAGATTCGTGCGGATTTCTTTTTTGGCCAGGATTGAAGACTAGAACGAATCCACGCGGGATTCCCTTCGTTTTTCACTCGCCGTTTTGGGGTTTTGCGTTGGCAGAAATCCGCACAAACCCGCTGCAGCACGTCTGCGAGGTCGGTGCAGTGACCTGTGGGGGCGGACGGGGGGGGGCCAGGCCGGGTGACGGTCGCCACGCCGAACAGAGGGCAGCACGCGCTCCAGCATAGTCGAGCTTGGCTTGCCTCGGCGGCGCGCACGAGGGGAAGGCCGGCGTGAGAGGGGTGCTCCTTAGAAGCCCCTCGGCCCTGCTGTGAAGGCCCCCGTCTTCAGCCCCCGCCTTCTTCGAGTGTCGCCCCCCTCGCCACGTGGCAGCGGCACGTGGCTGCTGCGCGCAGACGTTCGGGTTGACCCAAAAGGGGGTCCAGCAACAAGGGGGTGGTGCAACAGATTAGCTGCCATAGGTTTGTGGGGTTGCAATACTTTTGGGGCGTGCAATGCATTCTGGGGCGCAGATGTATTGCTGGACTTTCGCGTGCAATGCATTACTTGAAATACGATGCAATGCAATTCTCCGGTGCAAATTGCAATACATTTGCCCCAAATCTATTGCACCACCCCTTTTCAGCTGGACCCCCTTTTGGGTCACCCAAAGACGTGCACGGCCGTGCACAGGCGTAGCTCCGTTGCGCGCAGACGTGCGGTGCTGCACAGGCGTACCCGCCGCTGATCCACGCGCCTGAGTCCATGTCAGCGTTCCTCCTCCTCCTCCTCCTCCGCCTCTGCCTCCGCCCCACCCTCCTCGTGCGCGCCGCAAGTTCCCCGCTGCAGTGTCCCAGCGGCGTGCCGCGGGCCACGTCTTTAGGCTGCTTCAAGCGGTGAGGAGGGAGAGTGCCAATTCTTCGGAGGCTTTGATGTTGACACCAGTACCACCATCGGCGGTGCGCTTCCACCGAGGGAAGATGATCCTGATCTCGTTGATGGTGGTCATATTCGGGCTTCCTAGGTGGCCGGAAAATTACCACCAACATCAAAATCCAGGATCAACTTCCTCCCGTGGAGGCAAGCCCTGGTGTTGGTGTTGGGCGATTCCGAGCTTACCCGCGAGGCATTACGGGGTCTAGGCCAGCGCTTGATAGCTCAAGGAGGACACGAAACTCACCACCCACCAAGCCACCCTAACCCAACCCACCCGACGGCCTCAGTTTGCCCTCCATTTTCAATGGGGGGGTCGGGGAACATGGACAAAAACACTTGGAACCCGTACGCCCCAATCCGTAATTTGGGTCTTGGGGTGGTCTGGTAGGTAGTCATAAAAACGGCCCAATAATGACCACGACGATAGCGGGCGCCCGCAGGGGCACGCTCTGTGGTGGCACCTGCGTGTGCGTGCGCTGCTGAGGCTGAGCGCGCCCGCGACCCAGGATGTGATGCCTGGCTGCGATTGCGGGTGCGGTTACGGTTGCGGGTGCGGTTTTGGATTCGGTTGCGCGCGCCCGCGGCCCCGGATGTGTTGCCTGGGTTGCCGCTGCCGCCGCGGTTGAGCGCTGCGGGCGCGCGCGCGACCCGAAGTTTGCCGCCGGGATGCGGCGACGGATGCCTGCGGCCCAAAATGTGCTGCCCGGTTGCGGCTGCGGCCATGGCTGCCGGTGCGATCGTCCGAGACGGTGCTGCCCGCTTGCGGTTGGTGGTGGTGCAAACCAACAGCGGCCGCTGTTGGGCAGGCGGCCTTCTGTCTCAAATGGACACAGGCCGCGGCGACACCGACAGCGAGTCCTTTTCAGAACGAACAGGGGCTGCTGTTGGGCATTGTACCCGTTCTTTCCGTACCCATTTCGGGCGCCCACAGGTCGGTCGGTCGCTTGGCGGGCACGGGCTTTCGCCCGGCGCCGACCGGAAAAGCACGGCACGAAGCAGGAGGCTCCGGGGGGGGTCCTGAGGGTCTTCTTCTTTCTCCTTCTCTGTCCCGGGGAGGGAGAGTGAGGATGAGCGGGGATGGGCAAACATCGGGGGCCCCCAAACGGTGTGGTGACCACACCGTGCGGTGAGTCGGTGGGGATTCGGGGTCACCGCACGGTTTTGGGACTCGAGCCCCTCTCCGAGGATGTCTCGGGCGATGGGGGCCTCCAGGGTCCCAAGACCGTGCGGTGACGGACCGTGCGGTGAGGTCTTGGGGGATTTCGAGGTCACCGCACGGTCTGTCACCGCACCGTTTTGGGACTTCAGAAAACATCTCACACTCCTTGCCACCCTCCTTAGCAGGGGTCGGCAGACGCCTCCCCGCCCTACATCCTCGCGTCCGTGGAGGGGCTGCCGAGGCAGAAGCTGTTCGAGGAGTTCCGGGAGGGCCAGACGGTCGATGGCACGGTGGCCATGAAGATCAAAGGCGGCGTGCTGATCGACTTCAACTGCGAGCGGTTCGGATTTCTGCTAGGCTCTCAAGAACGCATTGTCAAGATCCACCTCCCTGCTCTCCTCCCCCTCCTCCTCCTCCTCCTCCTCCTTCTCCTCCTCCTTTTTCTCCTCCTCCTTTTCCTCCTCCTCCTCCTCCTCCTCCTCCTCCTCTTCCTCGTCCTCCTTCTCCTCGGGCACTCCCCTCGACGCCCGCAACTCGTTCTCCTCGTCGCACCAGGTGTGTCCGCAGTTGGGGCGAGCCGGGTCTTTCGCCCGAGGCGTGCTCGGATTTCCCAGCGGTCTATGATCGAACAAGCTTAATCCTTATCCAGCAGGTGATCGTTTTCTTCTTCCTTGTTCTGCCGATCGGCGCAGGCCCTCCCCCCCCCTGGTCGAGTAGATCTCGGCTGTTTTTGGCACCTGTTTCGGGCAGGTCGGGCCCCCCCGACAGGACGCACTGTTGCAAACAGCCGCACTGAGCAGAGGTCCAGAGCCAGACCCCCCCTCTCCTCCCCCTTCCGCCTAATGTCGAAACGCCGAATAAGAAAACGCTCACCAGTCACGCGGGCAGCCTTCAACATTACGCTCTATAGGACTCGCCTGCTATGTTCTTGCAGTCTGTGATCCTACAGCTCGCAAGTACCCAGCACATGCACGGAGGGAGGACGCACGGAGGGAGGACGGATGTATTACAGCATCGCGTTCTCGCATGGGCGTCGGAGCCGTGGTCACTGCTGTCGGGCCTATCTATATTGGCCAGGGTGGAGGGAGGCCTCCTCTCCTACGCATTGTCTTTTTGCAAGTGGCTACGGGGTGCAAGATGTGAGATGCAGTGCGTGCGTGCGTGCGTGCGTGCGTGCGTGCGTGCGTGCGCGCGCGCGCGTGTGTGTGTGTGTGTGTGTGTGTGTGTGTGTGTGTGTGGGTGTCCTTACTCCCCCCCTCTTGCATGGTGGCTCAATTCGCCGAACGCCTGCCCCGTTCCGCTCCGCTTGCCAGCGTGGTGACTCTGCCTGGCCAGGCCGCCGACGCAACATTGTGTTTGTGTGTGTGTGTGTGCGCGTGTGTGTGTGTGTGTGTGTGTGTGTGTGTGCGTGTGTGTGCGTGTGTGTGCGTGTGTGTGTGTGTGTGTGTGTGCGTGTGTGCGTGTGTGCGTGTGTGTGCGTGCGTGTCTCTCTTTCTTTCTCTCTCTCTCTCTCTCCCGCAAGTTGGTCGGCGACGTTCCAGCGGGTGCAGCCGCCCCCGTCGTCGGGTGTCCCGCTCGCCGCCCGCGCCCGGCCTGGCCCACGTGCGGGCGACGTGGTCCCGCGGCCGGGGGCTCGGCCGCGCGCCTTCGCCCTCGCGCCGCCGGCTCGGCCTGCTGCGCCCCGCCGCCGCGGGCGAGGCCGCGGCCGCCGACGGGCCGTGCGCGGCGTGCGCGCTGCAGGGCCGAGGGGCGCCGTCTGACTGCGGAGTGCACCCTGTGGGGGCACCTGCCGCCCCCCGCGCAGCCTCCGCGCGAGGCACCGCTTCCCCGGCTCGTGGTGCAGAGAGCCCACCCGCCCACCCGCACCTCGACGGCAGGCCTCGCTCGGCCGCGGTTCTCGGCGAGCGCACGGGCGAGTGGAGCTCGACCGCCCAGGCGAGTCCGTCCTCCAGGTCGCGAAGTGGCGGTGGCGACGGTGACGAGCGCGACGACGACGACGACCACGGTGATGACAGTGGTGACGACGCTGGTGCCGAGGGTGATTCCAGTGATGAGGAGAGCGACGCGGTGTCGACGGTGACGATGGTGATGATGATGAAGGTGATGGTGATGAGATTGAGGGTGGCAAAGGTGACGCTGGCGATGATCATGACGATGATGCTGGTGATGCTGCGGACGTGCACGCGCGCAGAAATTGGCGAAGGACGGCTTCAAGGATGACAACGATGATGGTGATTCCGACGATGGTGACGATGATGATTATGACGACAGGGGGTGATGTTGATGATGATGATGATGATGATGATGATGATGATGATGATGATGATGATGATGATGATGATGATGCGGATGATAATGCTGCTGGCAAACATGACGCTGACGATAATCACGATTGTGCTGATGAGGATGATGAGAAAATGCTCCCTGTGACATTTCTGTAATGAAACTCTTTGGTTTTCTGATACTTTCGAATACCACTTGAAATTGCAAATGACCCTTCATCTTCGAAATGGGTTCTTCCTCCTCTCTCCTCCCTCCTCCCGTCAGGTTCTCGGAAAGACGTGTTCAAGCTCAGGGATGGAGAGCACGTGGAGGGCATGAGGGTCGAGGACATCAACGCCGAGAGAGGCCAGATCCGCCTATCTTATCCTGACCTGTCCGACCACGTCGCCGGTCGGGAGGAGAGACAGTACGAGAACGCCGGATTTGGTTATTTTCGGCCGCTGGATAAGGTTCGGGTCGGGCACCTCCTCCTCCTCCTCCTCCTCCTCCTTCTCGTCTTCGTCCTCGTCCTCGTCCTCCTCCTCCTCCTTCCTCTCCTCCTCCTCCTCCTCCTCCTCCTCCTCCTCCT
>CAUYUJ010010011.1:0-7500 GCA_963575745.1 Prorocentrum cordatum
TCCTCCCCCTCCTCCTCCGCCTCCTCCTCCTCCTGTCCTCGCATGCCTGTTTGTTTAACACCTTAATTCGATCCACCTCCGTGGCCTCGTAGCTGTGGTCGAGCGAGGACAACTCGGGGCTCCCTCGCTGGGGGGACCATCCATGATTCGATTTCCAAGTCGCACGATAGGTCGCGCATAGTTGAATGCAGCACGCGTTTCACGCATGTGGTCTCTTGGCGCTCGAGACATTCGGCCCGCTATCGCTTCGCCGCCGCCGCCGCCTCCTCCTCTTCCTCCTCCCTCTTCCTCCTCCTTCTCCTCCTCCTCATCCTCCTCCTCCTCCTTCTCCTCCTCGCTCCTCACCCCCATTTCGTCGTCGTCGTCCTTCTTCCTCCTACTCCTCCTCCTCCTCCTCCTCCTCCTCCTCCTCCTCCTCCTCCTCCGCCTCCTCCTCCCTCCTCCTCCTCCTGTTCACCTCCTCCTCCTCCTCCTCCTCCTCCTCCTGCTCCTCCTGCTCCTCCTCCTCCTCCTCCCTCCTCCTCCCTCCTCCTCCCTCCTCCTCCTCCCTCCTCCTCCTCCTCCTCCTCCTCCACAATTACTCAATATGAAAATACTCTCCCTCTTCCCCTGATGGCGTCCGGGTGATGGCCGCGCATTCTCCGCGTACCCAGGCCATCCGATATCAAGCTAAGCTAATATTATCAGCTCCAGGGGACTCTGTACTAGTACCGACCCCCGCGCGGTAAAATATCAATACAGATTGGGGGTAATAAATATTAGGTACTTGGGGGTAATATATATCAGGTACTCCTGGTGCGTTTTGGGAGGGGGATCAGCCAACTGCGCAACTCGTGAAGCCCAGCGGACCACGTCCTAACGAGACCCAGTGGGCCCTCGCGTGATAAGAGGAACAGTCATAAGCAGCAGTAGAAGTATAATTTGTTGTTGAAGTTGCAGCAGTAGTAGTAGTCGTAGTAGTAGTAGTAGTAATAGTAGTAGTCGTAGTAGTGGTAGTGGTAGTTGATGTTGTTGTATTCATAGCAGTAGTCGTAGTCGTAGTCGTAGTAGTAGTAGTAGTAGTAGTAGTAGTCGTAGTGGTACTCGTACGATGTAGTACTAATAGTCGCATTAGTAGCAGTATCATCAGAAGTCGCATTTTCAATATTCAATAGTAATATTCGTAATCGTAATCGTTTTAGTAGTTGTACGATTAGTAGTATTTGTACCATTAGTAGCATATTTCAGCAGTAATAGTAATAGTACGATTAGTAGCATTAGTGCTTTTAGTGGTATCCGTACTCTTAGTAGTAATAATGGTGGTAGTAGTAGTCGTAGTATAATTCGTAGCCGTAGAAGCCGTAGTAGTCGTAGTAGTCATGGTAGTCGTCGTAGTGGTAGTAGTCGTAGTAGTAGTAGGAGTAGTAGTAGTAGTAGTAGTAGTAGTAGTAATAGTAGTAGTGTAGTAGTAGTAGTCGTCGTAGTAGTTGTAGCAGTAGTGGTGGTAAATGTCGTAGTAAAAGTAATAGTGGTAGTAGTAGTGGTAGTGGTAGTAGCAGTAGTAGCAGTAGTAGTAGCAGTAGTAGTAGGTGTAGTAGTAGCACCAGTGAAAGTAGTAGCAGTATCAACCGTATCAGCCGTACCAACAGTAGTCGTAGTAGTAGTAGATACCTGTGGAAATATCTGCGCTTTCGTGAGCTCGCGGGAAGCCAGCCGATGAAGATGCAGCTTCAGCGTGTGCGTGGACACTGTCACCATCATTGCGTGCATCACCACACACCATGTCATCACATCATCCGCAGCCATTTGGGCCCAGAGTCTATTTGCTTCGGTTTCGCGATCTGAAAGCATGCCCGCACAGGGCTACAAAATACCATATTGTTCTCAAGACGCGTTGAACAGAGTGTTGATCAACCATGGAGATGTTGCAGTAAATCTCGGACAGTACGAACACATATCGAAAAGTTGTGCCGTCAATGGAAAAGCCATGTGGCATATTGCACCGTTCTTGGCAGACCTCGTCTCGATTCAAGCTTGTTGCGAATTCAACCACTCGCAGATGAAAGCTGCATTTTTGAATTTGGTCAAAGAAAAACCTACCGTATCGACTGGCAAATACTTGGCAAAAGTGTGGGCGGGGCTCCGTTCAGAGAGGCTGACGACAGTTTTATCACACGTGCGGCGCGTTGTGCGAGATGATGGTCGTTGTTTCCCAATGCTTGGAAAAATGGACCCCAAAGACTACGACACACTACACGATCATGTGTTGAAGCTCGTGGTACCCATTGCAGTGCGCCCCGATTCAGCAAGTGCGATGCCAAGCGATCCCGAGCCTCCGTCTGAAGAGCCCGCATCCGAGTCGAAAGCCCCCGCCATTCACATTGCAAGCCCTACAAGGAAGCCTGGGAAAAGGTGCATAGGCAAGACGTCTTCCAGAACACGTGAAGGTCAGCAAGGACGAGGTCTCCGAGCAGACCCCAAACATCAGAGACAAGGCGACGATCTCGAGCGAGCAGTTGCGAACGTCCCTCGAAGTTGACACTCCAGCAAAGGTTGATAAACCCAGTGCGGCAGCAAGTACGACACCGAAGAATGATAAGCCCAGCAGCGCGGCTCCAGGTGCAGGACAGAAAGAAGCTCCGACGTTCGACCCCGAGACGCAGTCGCTCAGCCTCATGTATTACAAGCGTGACAATTGCTGGGCGATTCGCATTACAGGCGGGCCGCAGATCGTCAGTGTGGGGAAGCGTGGCCGGAGCAAGGATGATCTCGAGCGCATGGCCAAGAAGGCGAAACGTAGCCTCGAGACGGGCATGGATATTCCTACTGTGAAGCTACTGGTCAAACTGAAGTTGGACAACGAATGAGCCCTATTCGAGTAAGGGTGCAACGTTTGATCTTCGCGCTCCATGTGGGGTCGGCGCACCGCGAGCCTCGCGCAGATAAAAAAAATAAACAAAGAAAATAACAACACGAAGGAGGATGAGGATGAGGAGGAGGAGGAGGAACAGGGGGGGGACGAGGAGAGGGAATATGAGGAGGAGGAGGAGGAGTTGGCCAACTTGAAAAAAGAAGTTGACAAGTATGTTGTTTTCAAGTTAGTGGAGGAGGAGAGGTGGAGGAGAAGGACAAGGAAGAGGAGGAGGATGCAGAGGAGGAGGAGGAGGAGGAGGAGATACTCAAGACTCCCGATCAGTATGGGTGCGCTCGGCGACCAACCAAGACCTAAACAGCAAGCTGTAGTGGGAATCGGATTTGAACGTGGCTGATGTTCTTATGTGTGATGTGGTTGTGATTGTGCGTATTTACATGTATTAGACTCCCCCCAAAAGCTGTTTAGGGTCTCGCACGTCTTCTCGCGAGGATTCCTTTGAAAACAGCCGTGGCGAACGAGGTCCGCTCCCCCCCGTTGGCCTGGGCGCGACTGCTCGTGATTGTGCCGCCCCAACCGTGTCCTGGCGCACCTTCCACTCCACAACCGTCCATTATGTTTCCCTGCTCCAATGGAGTAAACCGTCCTCCCCCTACCCTCCTCATCCGCCGCCGTTTTGGCTCGAGCCAATTTCGACGGCATCCAACGGGAGGTCGGTCGCGACCTCGAGCGATCTACGACTACACAGAATCGCACCATGGTGGCAAAGAGGCCAGCAGCTGCGACACCGAAGGCACAGGCGGCCAAGAAGCCAGCATGTGCTGATGCCAAGAAGCCAGCAGCTGCTGAGGCGCAGGATCCCAAGCAGCACGCCGAGGACGATGATGACGCCTGCAGCCAAGTCGGTTCGGCCCTCAGCGTGCGCGGCAGCTTGCAGGAGAAGATCGACATCCTGAAGAACCACTCGGGGCTCACCGACCTTCAGAGGCTCAACATGCTCAAGACTAAGTTGACGGAGGGTGACTGGGCGGCCTTGAACGGGCGCGTAAACAGGGCTTTAGAGAAGGACAAGGACCTGGCGACGGAGATCGAGACGGCGTTCGACAACGGCGGCCGCAGCGAGAGGCGCAACGCGATTTGCGCTTGGGTGCTCGACCCAACCAAGGGCAAGGTGTACAAGGAGCTCAAGCACGGCATGGGGCAGAAACAGAAGTGGACCAAGCAGGAGAAGTGGGAGGGGCGCTCAGCATATGTGCCGTCCAAGTGGACAGCTGCGGAGTTCGACGCCTTGGTGGATTCAGGCCGCATCGTTGAGCGCGAAGTCGTTGGCTGCCCTGGCATCTTCGAGTACCTGGACAACGGGGGCATGACGGTCACGAAGGAGCTCGAGAAGAACAAGGCCCTGACAGGCAAGCAGGTCGACGATATCGCCCCAGAGACCGACGAGGCCGAGTACTTCCAGCAGCTGATGGGTCAGATCAACGGCTTGGGGGGCACGGACATCATGGGCGGCGCGGTTTGGGGGTCAAGCAGCAAAGGTCGTGGCAGAGGGTCGGCAGCAGCAATCGAGGACAAATCGGAGGGCAACGCCGGCCAGGTCGAGAAAACGAGGAAGCAACAGACGGAGGAGGTGAAGATCCAGAAGCGGGCGAAGTTCTGCGGCACGCTCATCACCAACACCATCAAGACGATCGACGCGACCCTCTACAACAACGGCAAGAACGTGGCGTCGTCGAAGAAGGCGCAGCTCACGAAGATCAAGCAGGCCTTGCAGGAGTTGTCGCAGCAGGATCTCACGGACACGAACGTTCAGACGAGCGTGGCGGTTAAGGTGGCCACCTAACGTATTATCATTTCCTTCCACCTCCCACCCCCCCTCCTCCTCCTCCTCCTCCTCCTCCTCCTCCTCCTCTGCCTCATCCTCCTCTTCACCCTCCGATGTGTTCCTCATCCTCCTACTGCTCCCCCTGCTCCCTCGCCTCTAACCTCCTCCTCCTCATCCTCCTTCTCTGCCTCCTCGTCGTCCTCCTCATCCTCGTCCTTATCCTCCACCTCATCCTCCTTCACTAACTTGAAAAGTAGAACTTAAACTCCTCCCCCTCCACCTCCTCCTCCTCCTCCGCCTCCTCCTCCTCCCGTTCCCCCCCCTCGCAATGCCACCGTGCGAAATGATAATTCACTGCGTTGAGGTGAAGTCTGCGAAGTTGGCGTGCAACACGTTCCAGACATGACGCAGACGGCTCGGTGCGATGGTGGCACGCGTTTTTTTCTCTGGCAGTGATTTGCGAACAATTGTGTTTCTGGTGTGGCACTCTGGTTGCACCAGCGTTAGGAAATCCTAACGCCATGTGAGGTTTTCCTAACGCCAACTCACAAAACCTAACGCGGTGTTAGGAAAACCTAATGCGGCGTGAGGAAATCTTAACGCCGACCATGACTGGCGTGATGAAAACCTAACGTGGCATTAGGAAAACCTAACGTCGGTGTTTCGGGGTGTCAATCTATAATGTGATGTTCGACCGTACACACGATGCATACATGTAGTTCGATTGTGTGCCATACATGCGATATATAATATTGCGCACGCTGCCAAATAATGCCCCGTCGCCCTTTGCGCGCGCTCAGTATCTAGCTGGGCCAAGCCGTGCGCATCGCGAATGATGCGCGTGCGGCGGCGTTGCGGCGCGGAGCCTCTCCGAAGGGTGGGAGTTCTAGGAGATGGGGGAGGGCAGGATGAGGAGAAGGATGATGAGGATGAAGGTGTGCAGTAGGACGGGGAATATTTGGCTTCGCAAAGATTGGCGTAGACGCGTCGGAGACCGAAGGGGTGCGCAGCCAGTTGGTGCGGTATGCGCGCGCTCTCTCAGCGTTGAGGGGTGAGAAAAACTGGAAAATTTGAAGCTTTAGGTGCGGGGCCCCCTCGGTGCCACCATTTCGTTCTTTAGGCGTCGTTGGGTGGCCCAGTCCTGGCCCAGGAATCTCTCGAGGGGGTTCGACCTCAAACGTTTAATAGAGGGTCTGGCAAAGGGGTTCCTCCTCCTCCTCCTCCTCGTCCTCCTCTTCCTTCCCCTCATCATCATCATCGTCATCCTCGCCCTCATCATCATCATCATAATCAGCAGCGTACTCAACATTATCACAATGAATGCTTCTGATATCGTCGCCGTCACCTATATTATCAAAAACACCCAGCATCACCGCCATCACCAGCATCACCCTCCCCGACATCACCATCACCACCATCAGCATCCATAGCCGATTTGGCTCAATGTGGCTTGTACGTTTCGCAATCATTCACTCTGCATGTGGCCTCCATGTCGTGACACCAGCGCGGCGAATGCCGACTGGTAGAGTTTCGGTTGAAGAATCTGTTGCCAGAGCCGAGGCAAGCCATGTTAGAACAAAGCCCTGTGGACAGAATGGTGATCAAAGTTCTGACAACCACCCCCTGATCAGTAGCATAATTCAATCCTTCCTCGAAGGGAAAATGTCTGCAGCCGCTGTCCAAGAGGTTGCCTTGAGTGCGATGTTACACCCAGAAGGCGCGTCTGAGCTGGCTGGGCTGGCGTCGCTCGGCGGCGTCGGTTCTCAACCAGGAAACATTAGCAGTGATTTGATGCGGTACTTGGACAATTTGGGCGAGTCTTCGCTGCCGATGCCCACCAGTGTCCAATGTCCGATGGTCGACGCAAAAACGTCGACACTTCTACGCACAGGCTCGCTTGAGGTCTTCGACCCCGCCGAATTGTTGCAAGGACTTGCCAACTACGATTTGTTCGACCGCATAATGCGCACCGACTGCGTTGAGGATTTCTGGAAGAACATGAGGCCAGATGACCCCAGGCTCGTATACCTTCTGAACGAGAACGTTGATTTGGACCCAGAGAAGTTGAAAAAACAAAAAAAAAATCCGTTGTGCGTACATGGGGACCTCGCTGAGTTCGTCAACGACGATTCGCTCATGGTCTGGCATATGGGGTCACTTCTAACAGATGTACCATCATTGTGTTCGTGCTTATTGCTTGGATGCGCGCCCAAAAGGATAGAGGTCACCAAACCTGAAGATACGTGGGGCGCTGTGTGGGAATCGTGCTGGGTCCCGAGCTTCACTTGTTTATTGGACGGCAAAACTACGGCAGGCGAGGACGTGCATCCGTTGGGCTGGAGATTCTGCGTGTTCGCCTTAACAGGCGACCACGAGCACTTTGTGCTCACATTGAAATTACCGCATTGGAATTGTTTTAAGTATTGTTATATGTGTGACGTGGACAAATCGACAGACGGGCCATTCGCTGGCAGGAGGTTCCACGGTGGATCGTGTGGCGCGCCCCTCAAAGCAGCGAATGACGAAACCCTCCATCGTTTGAGCAAGCATCCTGCGTTCAAGATCCCTGGTGTGACTCGGCACAATGTCATGGGAGATGCCCTCCACATCTTGTGGGCGACTGGCGTGTGTTCGCACGCTGCTGGATCTGCTTTGCATTCGATGTGTTGGATTGGCCGAGGCGCACAATCAATAAAGCCTGCAGAAAGATTGAAACTAATTTTCGCACGAGTGCGAACACTTTACGCGGAGCGGGATTCACCGTCAAGGTTTACTAACTTGTCCTTGAATATGTTCGCGTCTAATTTGGGTTCACCGCGCGCAA
>CAUYUJ010010011.1:12500-30857 GCA_963575745.1 Prorocentrum cordatum
CAAGTCCCTGTCCCTGCAGATGGTGTCGACGACGGACTACGTGAGGCGGCGGCGGCTGCTGATGGTGAGGCCCCTGTTGCGCAAGCCCGTTTTTAACAGGCACACTGGTGGTCACGAGGCGGCCACCAGTATCGACTTCCTTTTCTGTAATATCACCTCGTGGAACGAGGTTGCCGTCTCGTTCGCTTCCAGCGTGCGAGCCAGTTGTGACGGTTTCTTCTTTGCCGAGCATCACCTGGATTGTGATCGGGTGAAACTGGCGAAGAGGCGAGCGCACCAGCTGAAATGGCGACCCCATTTCATTCCTGCTACGCCCTCCCCAGGAGGTGGAACCCATGGGGGGGTGGGGGCCGTAGTGTCTCGGGGATTGTCGTTTCAACGTTTTTTGCATTTAGACGGTCCCGTGCAGGACCATGGCTCTGGAAGCCATTGGATGTTTCTTGAGTTACGCACCAAAAAAGCGGTGATCGCTGTGGGCGTTGTTTATTTGGTGTCGGGCCTGGGAGCCTGTGGAGAGAATGTGAACAGATTGCGAGGTGTCTCGGAGTTTCTGGGAACGTTGTCGGTTCCGTGGATTTTGATGGGCGATTTCAATGTCTCAGCTGATGATCTCGATCTTTCGGGCTTCCCACGACTTGCGCGAGGGCGAGTGCTGGTCCCGTCGCTGGTGGAGTTCACCTGCACGCAGGGGCGCGGCTCCCTGATCGATTACGTGGTCGCTTCGGAGGATATTGCCAGCCACGTGCGAGTATCTAAGTTTACACCGTCACCATTTAAGACACATGCGTGTTTGAAGGTTTCGTTGGGCCATGGGGCGGTTGAACAGACGTTGTGGAAGCGTGTCAAACCTCCTCCTTTTCCTGATTGTGCTGGTCCTGATTTACCCTGGGAAGTTTCGTTGACGCAGGTGTCAGACGATGGTGACTTGGAGGTTCCGTTTTATTTTGAAGATAACTTCTTACCCCATGTCCATGATCATCTTTCTCCTGCTCTCTCTCGTCAGCACCGTATTTGGAGCCGAGGTACCGAATTGATGTTTCTCTCTCGCGCTTGTGCGATGCAGTTGTTGCCTTGCGAGAGTAGTGTGCGTGGAGGTTACCCGAGTTTTCGACGCGCCAAGATTGGGCGTAGAGGTTTCTGTGGTCAGAGTTTCCAATCCCCTGCGCTGCGTTTCGGGGCTCATGTTTCTGAGACCTTGTGGGAGTATCGTCTGTGTAAGGCTCGGAACTCTTGGGATAATATGCATTGGGCTGGGCGTGTGTTGCACGTTTTGTCGGGTCAAGTCCACGCGCATTGCCTCCCTGGGCTTGTGCACCCCGTCGAGTGGTGGATAGCTCAGCTGGCCGCCGTCCCGTCGTCGGTCGATGGACTGAATCTTCTTAGTGATGCGGTCGCTCACGCGGTCGGCCAGGCTTGGAATGCGGCTCGCGCTCTGTCTAAGGAGAAGATGAAGCAGTGGCTTCTTGAGGCCTTGCCGCGTGGTGCCAAGAGGGTTCACTCTTGGTTCAAATATGATCAGGGGGCTGACCTCGAGCATTTGGTTACTCCCTCGGAGGTGAAGCAATTGCCAGAGGAAATGATGCAGTATCGGCAGGATTTTTGGAGCGCGTTTTGGACTGCTCCTTGGGAGCAGCGTGAGGCCCTCTCGGGAGTTTTGGATGTGGTTCGCCGTATGGCTCTGGCGGCTGCTGGTGATCTCGAGCCGTTGACCCCCTGTGCGGTGTCCAGAGCTGCGCGGGTGTTCAAGGCTGACGCTGCTGTGGGCATTGACTGTTGGCCTCCGCGGATGTTGGCGTCCCCCCCTGGGGCTGCTGTTGGGGCCTACGCGGATCTCCTCAATCAGTGCGAAGCTTGTATGATGTGGCCCACTCAGGTGATGATGGGTATCATCGCTCTGTTACCTAAGGCGGCTGATGCGGAGCGCCCTGTTTGCAAATGCCCGTCGTTGTATATGGTCTATTGTCGTGCGCGAGGCCGTGACATTGATGAGTGGTCTCGGGAGCGTGAAAACTTTTGGGATACCGCGGTTAGGGGCTCTTCTGCGTTGCAGGCCGCGTTGTTGCGAGAGATCGGCCATGAGACTGCTAGATATCTTGGGGAGCTTTCGGTTGGGCTGTATTGGGACCTCAGTAAGTTTTTTTGATGCGGTGGACCCTCTCCGCCTGGCTGGATTCGCCTTGCAGATGTCTTATCCCGTTCATTTGCTGTATTTAGGTATCTTGATGCATGAGGCCCCGCGTATTTTGGAGGTCAACGGCTTCGTGTCCGACGTGATGCCCACTGGTTGTGGGGTGCTTCCTGGGTGTGTGCAATCTATGCCTTGGGTTAAAATCTACTTGTACGATCTGTTGGGTTTTGCACGCGCCCAGTATTTTCCTGTTGTCACTCTGGCGTACGTCGATGACATTACCCAGACGCAGCAGGGTTCTTGGAGTGATATTGTCTCGCGTATCGTACCAGCCGCAGTTCATTTGTGTCATCAGCTTGAGCAAGCTGGCACTACATTTTCCAGTAAGAGTACTTTCGTGTGTTCAGATCGAGCGTTGCAAGAACATCTTGAGGGTTGTTTCCGCGCTGCACAGCTTCCTATTCGAGTTGGGGAAGCGGTGCGCGACCTGGGGGTCATGACTACTGCAGGGCGTCGACGTTGTGTGAGTAAGTTGAGACAGCGACGTGCCGTTGCGTATAAGAAAGCTGCGAAAGTGAGGTGTCTGACTCGTTTAGTCGGCAGAGCTAGGAAGCTCTATAAGCCTGCGGTGTTGGCGGTTGGATCCTGGGGCCATGAAGTTTTGGGTCTTCCGCCGTCGCAGGTCCAAAGCATGAGGAGTCAGGCCGCTACGTGTTCTGGTTGGTGGCGTCCTGGGTCCTGTACGACTACCGTTCTGAGTTTGGTTAGCCCTGCTAAGGATGACCCCCAGTTTAGGTTGCGGTACGAACAACTCAATGCCTTTGCGTCAGCGTGGAGTAGGATGGAACATAAACAACGTATGCGTGTGGCCCGTGTGGAAGCAGGTGTTGGCTAAATTCGAGTGCACTCAGTACCGTTGGCAAGTCGTGCGAGGTCCGATTGCGGCTACGCTTGCGGTGCTACTTGATTTGCGATGGGATCCTGTTTCTCCAGCCTGCTGGCGTGCTGGTACAGTTACATTGCGGGTGACTGATGCAGATTTCCCTGCCCATCTTTGGGACCTTTTGTTTGATGCATGCCAGTCGCTTTCGTGGCAAGCGGCAGCGGGTCATTATATGGGTACAGGGGTGGAAGGAGGAGTTGATTTTACTGTGTTGTATCGTATGTTACGTCATCAGGAAAGGAATGGTGAGGCGGAGGCTGCAGGAATGGTACGTAATCTTGTCGCTGGTGGCTACTGGACGGAGTCCAGACTTTACGATGCGGGATACCGCTCGAGTTCAGGTGGAACCTGTACACGTTGCGGGGCCTCAGCAGAGACCCCTTTCCATCGCTTTTGGGACTGCTCCTGCAATCGGCTTGTGCCTGATGCGGTCTTGGATCGCACCGATTGTTTGCGCGATCGGGTTTTAGCGGAGCCTGAGCTTTCGTGTTTGTGGTTTCGAGGCTTGGTCCCGAAGGCTCTCACGTGTGGCCATTTGCCTCCGCCTGTTTCGCAGGTGTGGGAGTGGGGCCGACTGATCGGAGGAGGTGTGATCGATGGAGGAGTCTGGGAAATAGATGGATCTGGGGGGAAGTTCACTAAGGACTGGCGGCTTCGCCGCTGTGGCTGGGCGTGTGTCCACTTAAGTTCATCTGGCCTCTTCGACTCCCTCCTCATGGGCACCCTCCCTACCAAGAAGCAGTCCTCTCCTCGAGCGGAGTTGTTTGCTCTCATTATGCTGGCACGTCGTACTACGGGGCATTGTCGTGTGTACTGTGATTATTTGCGGGTAGTTCAAGGGTCACGTCGCCCCTTGTGTGACAAACGAGGGTCTTCGATGCTGGATCTTTGGGTGCAATTTCATGATGTTATGTTCGCTAGAGGGGGATCTATCCAAGTGTTGTGGACGAAATCGCATTCGACCCAGGCCCAACGCCAAACTATGTTCATGAGTGATGTAGAAGTGTATTTGAACAAGGCTGCTGATTTCTTTGCCGATGCTGCTGCTGACAGGGCCCAGATCCCCGAGGATTTTGTTGACCGAACCCGTCGGGCCGACAAACTTGCGTTTGATGTTTTGACGCGGTTGTTGGCGGTCCAGCGTGAGGTGCTTTTCTCGGGAGGTCGTGAGACTTCGGAACGGGTTCCTAGGCGGCAGCGCGGACAGCAGACCAGTTGCGCTGAGAGGTTGTGTCGCTTGCGCGATAGTGGTCACTCTCCTGAGGTGCGTTCGGCGTCTCTCAAGTGTTCTCGATGTGCGCGGGGCTTCCCTTTGAAAGGCAAGCTGGCGGATTTTTGGCCTGATCCCTGCAAGCCTCGCTGTGAACTGCAGCAGCGGATTCAGTGTCTTTCTCCTCGCGTCGCCCAGGCCTCAGGGGTGGAAGATCCGCCGCCTGATGATCTGGCTGCTGTTCAGGGGTGTGGAACACCCCTGGACCACCCAATGTCGGAGTTTTGTTCGCCCACGCATCGGTTGGCCGTGTTTCGAGGGGTTTTGTTTTGCGAGGTATGTGGTGGTTTTTGCACAGTGAACCCCCCTCGCATTCTGAGCAGGGCTTGTGATCGGCCCTCGTCCACTGGGAAGGAGGTTTTGTCGAGGATCTCCCGCGGGCTTCCCCCGAAGTCGGGCACCCGTTTCCCTGATGTGTAAGTTGGTGTTTAAGCGACCTCCCTAGAGGAGGATGACGCTTCATATAGAATTTGAGGCTCCTCCTCCTCCTCATCCTCCTCCCCCTTCTCCAGGAGGCCCGGCGCCGCGCGCGGGGGCCCCGCTCTGGTGCGGATCTCCCACGGGGTTGGCGCCAGCGATCTCGGGGCGGGCGGCCTTGGCGGAGGCGGGAGGGACGGACCGCGGAGAGGCGGGCACCGCCTGGGCGTAAGTCGGGCATGCCCCTCTACAGGAGGAACATTCAAGAGTGGACCGTTGGGGACCCCCATGGAGCCATTCTGGGGCCCTCTTGGGGCCATTTCGGGAGTGTTCTGGCACTTGGACCTCAATCAACTCCATGAGGCCTAAACTGCCTGGGAAAGGTAATGCAATTTTGTTCGTCGACTTGTTTGCGTTTTTTTGTGTTGTGTTCGGCTTCCGGGGATCGGTTTCGGGCCCCAGGACCGTCGAAAACGATTTCTGGAATGAAAAACTACCCTTAGGGCAGTCCCTCGGACGATTTGTCGGCACCACCTGCAAAAGTTGCATTACAGTGGAGACCCATGCCAAGAAACACCCTGCTTGTCTCCAGGGTGCCCTGGGTTTCTTGGATTTCGCTGGTTCTCCTATGGAAAGCGTGGCGCCCCCACGCCGCCACACATCAATGGGCGTCCAAGGGTCGCAGGGTTGGATTTCCGGTGGAAGGTTTCTTGTGGACTGGCCCACGCCGTAGTCTGGTGATGATTTTTCGTGCTCTTTTGTGTCTGTTTGACAATATTGAGAATGCTTTCTTTGGCTTCAAAGAATCCGCCTGTAGGAGGACACTTGCCCGACCTAAGCCCAGGCATGGATCGGTTCGAGCCCTCCAATTCGACTTCGAAGGCGATTCGACTTTCGACTTTCGACCTCGGCCTCGACTCCCGACTCGAGTCGATCTCGGATCCCGACTCGGACTCCGATTCCCCACTGGAGGCCCACCAGCCTGCCGATCTCGGCCGAGGCGACTTCTCAGGCCACGGCTGCCGATTTCCGCCGATCCGAGTCATTTCGATCGCCGTTCAGGCGATCGCAAACATGGATCAGGGGGGTGTGGATTAGCGACGGCTCCCGTTTCCGTGGGAAATCGCGGATATCCGCCGCCGAGCATGGCGGGGCATTGGCCGCATTTTGGGGAGGGCCCCTCCCCCCATCCATGGATTTGGCGACCGCGCGCCAAATCCATGGATCGCTAATCCATGTTTGCGCGTCCCCGAGATGCACGAAGTCAAGTGGCTCAGGGGAGCCGTTGAACAATGGCCTGTGCAACTCGTGAGTCCGCATGAGCAAGCCTGACGGGTCATGCCAAGCCGTCTTGGCCACAGGCGGCACTTTTTCACAGTGCATACGTCGCCCAACCGGGTTCGCTGACATTTCCTTGATGCATCTTTGGCTTCAGACGCTCCCCTGAAGCAGGGCCCCCCACAAAAAGTCGCCGTTTTTATTTGTTGCTTCACCGATCGGCGCGGGCCCCCGGCCAACCCCCCCTTCCGCCCCCCACAGACTGCTCTGGGCGGCTGCTTCTGGCGACTGGCCGGGACCCCCCTTCCCAGTCTGCTGGCGCGACTGCCAGAAGCAGATCCACTGAGTTTCGGCCCGGGCCCAGAACCCCCCCCCTCCCTGGGCGTAGGCGACACATGGGGGGACAGCGAGGGCCGCAGAACAGGGGCCCTTGACGCCCCTGAGGCTTCACAAGGAGGCCCCGAGGGCCCGAGGAGTGCACCTTTCTCCCCTCCATCTATTTCTCGCCCCCTTCAGCCGCGGCGTCAGCTGGGCGGGGCGCGGCTTGCCGCGGCGTCGGCGGGGCGGGGCGCTCCCCGCGGCCGAGAGGCGGCCCGCGGCCCGCGCCGGCGGCTGCGCGCGGGCGCGGCCGGGCAGCGGCCGCTGAGCGCCGGCGGCGGCGGCGCTGGGCCGCTCAGCGCGGCCGGGCGGCGGCAGCGGGCCGCCCAGCGCGGCCGGGCGGTGGCGCAGGGCGGGCGGGGCGCTGCCTGGGCCCGGACGGCGCCCGCGGCCCGCGTGGGTGGCGCGCAGGTCGGCGGCTGCGGCTGGTTTCGCAGGGAGGGTTGCTGCAGGTTTCAGCGGGAGGTCTTTTGGGGGCAATCCGCGGGCTCCGGGGCCCTCTTGCCAGCCCCGGGGCATCGCCACAAACGACTCGGGATGGGGAGCCGGTCCCGGGGAGCGGGTCGAGACCTCTGGGGGTGGATGTTATGAAACAAGTGGCGTCGGGGGTTCACCGCCCACCAAACCACCCCACCCCAACCCGAAGGCCTCAATTTGCCCTCCATTTCCAGTTGGGGGGGGGTCGGGGAACAGTGAACAAAACACATATGGATCCCGTAGCCCCCCCCCAACCCGAAATTCGGGTCTTCGGGTTGGGTTGGGGTGGTCTGGTAGGTAATTTGCGAGTCTGGGTTTCTAGGCCTCCCAAATTGGGTCGGAGCGGATGGGGTCGGAGGATCGCGCCGCATCGCCGATGCATCGGCGATGTGGCTCGATGTGGAGCTCGCTTTTCTGCTTTTTCTACCTGCAGGCGGTGCCGATGCGTCGCCAACGTCGGCGATGCATCGGCGATGCGGCGCGATCTCCCGACCCCATCTGCTCGGACCCCATGCGGGAGTCCTCTATAGGCTGGGAAAGGTTTTCTCCTGACGCCGCCACAGATTCCAATGCCGTGTAACAGGAGAATGTGTGTGAGCGATGGTTGCACTATGTGACACAGTGGCCGAACACGCTGCGCTTCGGATGTCCACATCCACTGCCCCTGTTAAACTGTAGCGCAACAGTGCGGAATACGGGCGAGTAACTATGTGTGTTCAGTACACTCCGTCCTGTTGTGCGTGTTTGCACCCGCGACGCGTGTGAAATGTCACCTCACTGTCGTATACACACGTCGACAACACCCAACGTGTCTTGGGGACGCCCAGGGGCCATAACGTTCCGAATGTTTACGCCTACAGTCAACGCGCCTAGTAAGGACGCGCGCCTTCATCTAGGATGCCCCTGCGTCCTTGCCTCTGTGGCCCGTCCTTTGCCGTTTTCATTGGTCGCCGCCGCCCGAAAAAAATCCCAACTTCAGCCTCCAAGGGTCTCGCGTCCTTACCACGCGTCCTTAATATACGTTTTGACTGTACCACGCGTGTGAATGAATTGCATTCCTTCACTTCCCTGCACCGTGCGACAAACCACGACGTGCCTCGGAGCGTCCAGGCCCCCCGACAATGACGCCGACGACGGCCACCACGACGATGACGACGATGATTTTGACGACGACGACGACGTATGGTTTTGACGACGACGATGGTTTTGACGACGACGACGATGATGACGATGATTTTGACGACGACGACGTTGACGTATGCTTTCGCCCGAACGCCAGCCACTCCTTGGTTCTCGCTTCATCGCTGGCTAGTGTCTCGGTCTGGCCGGCCGCGCTCCCTGAAGGAAGGAGAGGCCCCCAGGGCGGCGCTTGCCCCCTTTGGGGGGACATCCTGCTGTCACCCCCAAATAAACATATTTTTGAAGCAGGCGAAACCAAATCGAAGCCAGGCAAATTGTGAGGACGTCTCAGGCGAAGCCGCGCCGAGCCCGCGCGAAACCAAGCAACTTGCGAGGACGTCTCAGACGAAACCAAGTCCCAAACCAGGCGAAACCAATGCGAAACCGAGCAAATTGCGAGGACGTGTCAGGCGAAGCCAGTTCCAGACCAGGCAAATCCAGGGAAATTGCGAGGACGTCTCAGGCGAAACCAGGCCCAAACAGGCCAAACCAGGGGCCAATTCAAGCAAATTCGGAGGATGTCTCAAGCGGCTTGCGCTGCCTAACCAAGCCAAACTAGGCCAAGCCAGAGCCCAAACCAGGCAGATTTTGAGGACTTCCCAAGCAGAATCGCCCAATCCAGGCTCGATCCACTCTCCTGCATAAAATTCGAATTCAGGGAGTGGATCACCCCAGGCCCCGCCCGGGCGCGTGCCCGTTTAGAATTTTATGGGGGGCGCGGTTGGACCACATGTCCGCTGATGCGGACGGGGCTGGGCGCGGAAAATGTCGTTTGTTTTTCGGTTGTTCTTGGGGCCTTGGTGTGGCGTAAAGAGAAATGTTTCCGAGTCTGCAGTGTGGTTGCATCGTGCTGTGGTTTGCGATCGGCGCCGCTGGGTCCTGGAGGTCTACAGTCGGCCCGGATTAGTAGGTCGACCTTGCCAGCTCAAGGTTACCCTTGTGTCTTGTGCCTCGCGACACGTGCCTTCTTACACTCCTGTGGCAATGTGGCCCTCGGAATGGTCTTGTGTCCCCTCGCGTGTCCTGTCTAATCAAGGCCGACCGTATGGTTCAAGCCCTACTTGGTGTTGCCCCGCCTCCTTCAACTTTGCCATCGCGCGCCTGCTGCTGTTTCCCGCCCCCGACCTGCCGTCGGGTCAAGACGTTGCGCCTTGGCCTCCAGCCGCGGGCCACGCGGGCGTCCACCGCCTCTGTTCGACTTTCCCACCGCGCGCGACCCTTGCGCGCCCAATTCGGCGCTGCTCCGCCGAGGCCGGCCACCGCCATCGCGGCGTCAAACGACAGCGCGCGCGATGTGAGACACCAGCCAGACAACCGCCAGCGCAACGCCCAACGCACCCCATAAAACCCGACAGAATCAGCAACATGCGAATCTGCAGCCCGCCCATCAGTCGCAACGCGACCACTTGATCCGAAACATGAATCGCAACGCAATGCGCAACACACCCAGTGAATCCCCAACATAAATCGCAGCGCGCCCAGCTACTCCCAACATGAAAGCGCAACACGTCCAGTTACGTCCCAACGTAAATCGCAGCGCGCCCAGTTCATTTCCAAGTTCGCAGCACGCCCAGCGAATTTCCAACACACATCGCAACGCGCCTAGCTAATTCCGAACGCACATCGCAATCAACAACAAAAAAACATGTTTTCTTAAAGGGAGTCTTGATTTTTCGCACCGCATACTTTGCAACATAAGTCACAACACAATGTGCATCGGGCTCAGTTAACTCCCAACACAAATCGCAACGCGCTCATCAATTCATTGCAACGCGCACTGATCATTCCCAACATGAATCGCAACACGCCCAGTTCATTCCCAACACAGAGCGCAGCACGAGTCCCAGCACGCGCCCGTAACCGCCCGACATCAGTCGCAACACATGTCCCAGCACGCACCCGTGAACTCCAGCACACGTCACAGCGCAAGCCTCCACGCGCGCCCGCCTTTCCCAGCGTATAGCTCGCAGCCCCACGCACCGGGTCTGCTGGGCAGAGCCCGTGTGGTCTTGGGCTGGGTCCCGCCGCGCCCTCGCGGCGCGTCCTTGGGAGGCGGCGCCGCCGCTAGCCCCCAATGATGGGCCGTATTCCCACCACCACTACCATAGGTAGAGGAGGAGGAGGAAAAGGAGGAGGAGGGGGTGGAGGAGGAGGAGGACGAGGAGGCGGCGGCGGCGGCGGCGGCGGCGGCGGCGGCGGGGAGGAGGAGGAGGAGGAGGAGGAGGAGGAGGAAGCCACTTGGGCTCAGACCATTTTGGCGAGCCCGTGGCTCACGCGTCGCGCCGCTTGCCGACAGGCGGCATCGCGGCAGCGCGCGACGGCGCGCAGCAGACGCCCAGTCAAGGAACCGAGCTGGCATAAGCGGGCCAGGGCGCAGCGAGGACGAGCCAGATTGCTCGTAGCGCTGGCCAAGGCCCAGACCACGCTGGCCAATCATCATTCTTTCAATCAGATGAGCAGGAATTGGAAGTGTCGGGATTGCTATCGACTGGTTCCCAATAGTGTATGGAGATGCCACTGCGGATACCAATGGCACAATGGGCACAGGAATCCAGATGTGCCAGCGAACCGCGCACCAGCTGTGCCAGCCAAGGCCCAGCCAGCAGCTCGCAGCAAGCATGCATCGGACCCTCAGCAGCACCAGCAGCAACAGCAGCAGCAGCGGCCAAGGTCAGCGAGCCGCAGAAGGCAGTATGCCAAGGCAAAGCAGCAGGAGCTCCAGCGCATGGTCAAAGAGTTACCATCGGCGACCCCAGACCAGGCGTATCAGAACACAACAGTTTGGAAGCTCCCTCCTTCGACCAGCGATGACCCAGAGACATTGGCAGCGTTTCGGAAAGATACGCGCACGCAGCTAAACAAGAGAGCAAACCTGTACAAGAGCTCACTCGAGATGGGCAGGCATGATGATACTCTGGTTGAAGAAATGGCCGTTCTCAAGTTCATGCTCGAAGCCTGTGATGGCCCAGAGCGTCAGGTACAGCACGCCCGAGGTGAGCTATTGACCGCCAGGGAGAGATTGCAGCGCATCCGAGACCGACGCGAGGCCCTTCGTATGGAGGAAGAAAAGATCATTGAGAACATTGATTTGCTAGAGCAGAAGGTGCAGCAACTGGTTGCGGAGGTAGGCTACGACCAGTGGATCCACGCGGACGGGGACGTTGACATGACAGCGCCAGCCCAGGATGCGGGAAGCAGGCTTCCTGTGCCACCCGAGCCCCCGCGAGGGAGGAGAGGCTGGGGCTCCCCCGTACCAGCTCCACGGTCTGCAGGGGTGCACAGCGACTCCGCCAGGCCCCCAGCCAGTGCGACAGAGCCTACCTCAAAGGGCCCTGGGCTCGTGTCAGCCGCCCCACCCCAGCAGCCCATGCAGCCCCTAGCAGTCAGCGAGCGAATCCAGATTCTTGAATATATGAATGCGATGGTCACAAGGCAGGAACAGACCGACAAGCTCATCGAAGCTATGAATCGGCAGCTTCATTCCGCTGCCCAGGCCCAGGCGACGCTCCAGCAGCAGGTATTCGCGGCACAGATGGGCCAGCAGGTGCACTTCGACAGCAGGACGGCGACGGCTCAGCAGGCGGAGGCGGCCCAGTCGGCGGTGGCTGCACAGATCGCCGCTGCCCAGGAGGCGGCTGCACACGCAGCGTCGAAGGCCAAGGCCCCTCCTTCGGCCGTGCCGACGGTGGCCTTCCCTCCGCCACCGCCGATGCCTCTGCCCGTCGATGACGCGGTCATGGGGTTTACCGCAGCCCAGGACACAGCCTCGTTGAAGGCGGGTCCTGGGCCTCAAGGGATTTGGATGCAGCAGACGGTAGCAGCAATGGCAGCGGCGGCAGCAGCAGGCACAGCCCCAGTACCCATGCCCAAGACGCCGATCACTGGCACGGCCACGCCCATAGCGTACCATGGTACGCCGAGGCGGGCAGACCCCATCCCGTCGTCAGAGCCGCCCACCAGCCAACCGCAGCAAGCAGCCCCCAGTCACATGTTAATGACGCCTCCCGCTCGGCCCCCTCCTTGCCCAAGGTCACCAACGGCAATGGAGGGACCAGCAGTGCCCCACGAACCAAAGGTGGTATTTCCCAGACAGACCAAGATCGTCATGCCGACCTCGAAGGAGCACCTTATGAAGCCAAGGCCGCCAGAGCGTACCGCCTCGGACATCCTCGGCCACCACAGCAACATGGAGCCCATGACCGAGCAGGCCAAGGCAGCAGCCCAGCCCACCCATGTGCGCCCAGAACTCAGTGCTGCGCCGATGACGGGTGGCATATCGTGCCCCGCGGCCGCAAGCGGCGATGCATTTGCGGCAGAGCTGCCCAGCCAGGAGGCGGAGGAGGTGCCAGCACCCCACATGGACCCCATATCGCCTACGCAGCCGATGGCATCTCAGGAGGAGCATATTCCAGGCCCGCATCACCTGCTGAACCAGTACCAGGCGATGATTCAGATCGACACCTCGCCGCCTCCCACGCAGCCGTCACCGACATCGCCTTTGGCCACCCAGCAGATGCAAGGACTGGCCCCCCCGCCGTCCTTCGCGGGAGCCTTTGGCGCGCGCCTCGGTGGCAGCGAGGCCCAGGCGACCAGCAAAGTGGAGGCCTCCGTCATCGACAGAGGAGCTGCGGGCAGCATGCCGCCCCCCCCGCCGAGGGAGGCACCCACCAGCCCGAGGCCGCCGCCGCCACCAAAGAAAGCGCCGAGGCCACGCTCTGTAGAGCCAAAGACCGAGAACGAGGTCAGGAGGACCGAGGACGGCCACTCGCCGCCTCACAAGTACCAGTGCCTGCCCCACGACCAGGACCAGGAGCAGGAGCCCCTGACCAGCGACCACCAGGGAAACGACGGGTACATCTGAGCCCGCTCGTACAGGTGCGTAGCTTTGACCCAGCCTCACCAGCGCCCCTCCCGCCGCCGGGGAGCAAGGCGGTCGGACCATGGGTGCCCAGGCCGATACTTAAGCATGTAATTTGCGCGCTGCCCATGCAGCATCATGGCGCCAGCGCACTCTCAACTGTGAATGTGGAATTTCGGAGGCAGGCACTGAGAGGCTCAGCTGGGAATGAGCCCGCCGAATGCTCAGCCGTCTCCGTCGACCCCGTCGCCTCCAGTGTTAGTTCCGCCAACGTGGGCAGAAACATCCTCAACGACGGATACGGCAGCTACGTTCATGCCAAATTGGTCTTCGACGAAGCTCGTCGACCGCTACGTCAATCTGATGACAATGGGAGTGGTCTGTCAATCTCACCTGGTGGCTTATATTCCAATACACAGGTGAGCAGTGACAACTCTTCGTTTTCACAGCAGGACGCCTGGGCACAAATTGCTGCGTTGCCTGCTTCCCTCTCCAGCCAAGGGTCTGTGCTGGCAGAAGGGTGTCAAGTTTCTCGAATGCATGAGATTGCGGCTCCCAGGGTACGGGAGCCGCCGATCTCCTCCTCTCTTCGTCGGCGCTTAAAGGGAAAGCAGCCACCAATACCACCACCCTTGGAGCCCCCGAGGCTCCCATGGGACCAGAGTGCGAAACAAATCATTGCTTTAGATTTGGCGGTGCCATCAGGTGTACCAGTCTCTGATCAGGACGTTTCCGACTCCTTCCAGGTGTCCCCTCAGGACTCGAGCTCGACATGTTTTGGGATTCAACATGCTGAACGACTTAGCACTGTCTTGGAGGCATCCAGGAATTGGTTCACACCCAGGAAGTGTACTAAAGGTATCAGGTTACACCCGATGGCAACATTTGCAGTCAGCGTGGCCAAGCCGTCGGTACAGCAGGTCACCAAGCTTTTCCTGTATTGCGACGCCTCTTTTCGAGGCAACGTTTTCGACAGTGCCTGGGCTTTCGTTGCCACAGCAGTTGACGTGAGCGGCGACGTTTGCTACCTGGGCTTTGAAAAAATGTCGGCAGTGCGTTCTACCCACCTCACTTTTCCTGAAGACGAGGTCACCAGTACGACGATCGAATTGATGGGTATTCTGTGGTCAGCTTTATGGTTCCTAGCTTACTACGGGCCCCAGCTGGAGGCCTCATCAACTGTGCTACCTATCTTGGGAATTTTCTGCGATAGTGAGTCGGCGGTTGGGATTGCTCTAGGTCAAGTCGTCCCTCACTCTAACGTCTCGCTTGCCAACCTCACCTACGTCGTTTACCAGTGGGCTCGTCGTAGGTACGGGGTGCTGCTTTGGCATATCAAAGGTCACTCGCAGAACCCCTGGAATGAGTTCGCCGACTCGGTTGCTAAGGATGTTGAGGTTGTCGGTTCTGAACCTCCAGAGGCCCTTCAGCAAGCACTATATTTTGATCGCGCACTCGATTGGTTGTGGTTATCGCAAGCCCCGCACGAGGATTGTATCGAATACCCGATCGACCTCGACAAAAATTGGATTCGAGGCACTCGGCCACAATGTATCGAAAAACCCTTCGGCATGACACCGACGGACATAGTTCCTAAGCATACTGTATGTCTTTCATTGCGCGTTGCCACATACAATGCACAATCTGCACGTGATGCGGAAGCCACGCGTGCACGACAGATGAAAGTTGCAGGTGAGAACATACGTCAGCAGTTTCGGGACGCGAACATCATCTTGGCAGGAGTTCAGGAATGCAGAAACCCTGAGGGAGTTCGGGAGTCCATGGGCTATATCATCTTCTCTTCGGGATGCTCTGGCGACAAGAACCTCGGGGTCGAGCTTTGGGTTTCCAGGGAGCTCCAGTACGGCACCAAGTCTGACGTCCCACTTCAGTTTGAGCGCAGGCACTTCACGCCAGTGTATCAGACGCCGAGACACCTCATAGTTAACTGTCAAGCGCCGTCGTTCTCTTGCATGATCATGGTTGCTCACGCTCTGCACAACGGAGCGGAATATTCTGACCATCAGCGCGCTGCGTGGTGGCACCAACTTCGATTAGCCACACTGAAGTTCAATGTGCAGTTGCTTCTTCTGGATGCCAACGCTCGTGTCGGAGAGATCACCTCTTGTGCGATTGGCGACTTTGGGTTTCGTCAGCCAGAGGATGCATCAGGCACCCTATTCCATGACTACCTGTTGAGTACAGGTAGATTTGCGGTGAACACGTTATTCCCCACCAGCTCAGACGGAGTTACGTGGTTGGCCCCCTCTAACAAGGCGCCCCACAGGCTCGACTATGTCGTCGTCGCTAGCGAGCTTATCGACACCGTCGTGGAGAATTACACTATCTTAGACATTGATACGAATGCAGAAGCAGCAGATCACAGGCCAGTCGTCGTCCTTCTTAAGTCGTCGTCTCTGGCTAAAAGGTCTCAGGTCAGACTCCAGTACGACACCAAGGCCCTGAAGGACCCCCACAAGGTCGCCATGTACAAGGCCCTCCTGAGGCAGTACCCCCAGATCCCCTCCGACCTGGACCCCAACAGGCACCTGGACATCCTGGTCTTTCGTTTTCTGGAGGCTGCTTCTAAGGCTTTTCCACTGGGGCCCAAGGTCACGTATAAGCCCTACGTCTCCCAGGATCTGGCCGTAGCCATTGGGTTCAGAAGACAGGTCAGGCAAGCACTTCGTCTCTGGCATCGATGCGACTCCACCGCGATGCAGAAGCTGGTCGTTGTGCTACTAAGTGCAGGCCTTCCTGAGGGCCCAGCGGATCTTGAGTGGGAGTACTGTACCAGTGAGTTGGAACAGGTTCTTCACAAGAGATATGCAGGCCTTATCAGTCTCAATGAAGTTGTGGATGCAGCTCGTGCCTTTATGGATGTGTCAAAAAAGGTGGTGCGCAGGCTCACTCGAAGGTCAAAAGACGATCTTCTTGAGACGATGGCCGACGAACTGGCTATGCACCATCATGGGCATGACGCTGCTAAAGAGTGGACTACGATGCATGCACTACAAAAGTTTGGAGGTAAGAAGCGTAAGCCTGCAGCTGCTGGACTCCCGATTCGCTTCGACAAGGCCGGAGAGCTCATAACTACTCGTGGTCACCTTTCATCTGCTTTAACAGTACATTTTGCGGAGATTGAAAAGGGAGTGTTGCTATCGTGGGATGAGTTGCGAGCAAGATACAACAACGAGCAGCTTGACATACTCGATCACGCCTCGTTCAACACTGAGATGCTGCAGACTCACCGCGAGCTCTTATACAGGATTAAAACAAGTTGTGCGAAAAAGGCTGTGGGTCCAGATGGTGTGTCATTCGACCTTCTGAAGGTTGCAGCGCAAGAGTCCACGGATCTGATATTACCACTTATGACGAAGGTGAGCGTTTCTGGCCGTGAGCCCCTGGGCTTCAAGGGCGGCTGGCAGGTGGATTTGTTCAAGTCTGGAGCTGTGGGCCCCATCGGGAACTACCGAGGCATCATGCTTGGGGTACACATTGCCAAATTACACCATAAATTTCTACGCTCGAAGTTAGTACAAGCTACTGAGATGCTTTTGAACGAATTTCAGATGGGCGGCCTGGCCAGCAAGGGCACGGATATGGCGTTTCTGCAGGTCTTGACGATGGCACAGGTGGCAGCATCTCGCAAGAAGACATTATTGCTGCTTTTCACTGACCTGCGTGCCGCCTTTTATTCTGTCATTAATGGTATCTTATCTCGATATGCTCAGACATCAGAATCCGTCGAGGACATGCTTGAAGAACTTGGTGTCCCACTGGCCTTCGTTCCCTTGTGTGATAAGATTGTACAACAGCCAGGCCTTCTGGACCAACTCCCAGATCGGCATCTACTGACATCAGTGGTGGACACAATGAAGTCCACATGGTTCCAAGTAAAAGGAGCCGATCAGGTGGTGCAGCCTGGCGGTGGGACTAGACCAGGTATGCCGTTGGCCGACTACCTATTCAATATTGACTTCTCCCCGATCCAGGTGAACATCAACAAGCGTCTTGCCTCCCTGGCCAGGCTCCAGCACACCACCCCGATGGCCCCCCAGCAAAGGATCTTCGTGGACCCTGAGTCGCCCCAGGTCAAGAAGGACGTGTGGGGCCCCGCATATGTTGACGACTTGGTTTCCCTGGTGGAACTCGACTGGGCCACTAGCTGGAAAGCGGTTGCCCAAGAGATGGCCACCATTGTGCACGAAGAAACGATCTCCAGAGGTTTCCAGGTGAACTACAAGACGGGAAAATCAGAGCTCATGGCGATGTTTGTGGGTGAAGGGGCCCGCAAGGCACGGCAGGATTTTGCAGAGGTTGCCCCTCAAGGCCTACACATTCCTCGTCTTGGTGTCAGGTTAGCCCTCACGCTGAAGTACAAATACCTAGGATCGTACATCGACTCCAAGCTCTGTATGGGCCCCGAGGTCTCCCACAGGTGCCACCAAATGCAACATGCTTTGGGTGTTCTGAGGCGCACGGTCTTCGCTAGCCGTAGGCTTCTGCTGTCTCACAAGCTTACTTATATACATAAGCTGTGCACACCTCACCTGTTGTACAATGCGTCTGTGTGGCCGCAACTTTTGAGCAAGCAGGCATCCATGATTGAGAATCGTTTTTTGCTCCCTTTTCGTGAAGCGTCTGGCCTCAAATTCGACGGCTTACCTCGTAACAATGTTGCTGGACATAAGCTCTTAAGTGCGGTTAATCAGGCCCCGCTTGAGATTACACTTCGTCTGCGGAGGTTGAGGCTCATTCCTCGGCTACTCCAGGCGGCGCCCGCTGCCCTCTTATCGCTTCTCGACGAGGCGGCGGTCGTCAGTTCCTCATGGACCAGCCTGGTCTGCCAGGACCTTGAATGGTTGAGTATGCATGTGCAGTTGCCACGTGAGTTGCTTCCCTGTGGTCCTCCCTCGTGGTGGGTGCATCTCATTCGCACGAAGGGCGTTCGTTTTTGGAAGCGTCTTTGCAGGCAGGCCGAACGTGCTGCACAGGCATGCAGTATTGACCAGATGCGACTACTCGAATGGCACGACGCACTTCGTGACACCGCGATCAGTCTTGGTACGGAGTGTCCTCCCTCTCTCGTGCCTCCTCCTCCCCTGCTTGTGTATCCGTGCCAAGACTGCGACGCGGTGCTGAATACCCGTGCATCTTGGGCCTCTCATCGTACAAAGGCACATCCCGAGCTAGACCCAGCAGGCCGGCTTGCATCAGGCACACAATGTCAATCTTGCTGCTTGAACTTTCACACTAGGCTGAGGCTCTTGAAACATCTCAGGCACGGTAGACAGTCGTGCCTGGCCAACTTGCTCGCAGTTCTCCCAGCTATGCCCCCTGATCAAGTTACACAAGAGAGGTTGAATGATGCCGAAGTCTCCCGAGTGTTGCGCAGGCAGGGATATTATGAGGAGAAGGCCACTGCC
>CAUYUJ010010012.1:0-20000 GCA_963575745.1 Prorocentrum cordatum
CCTTCCACCCGTCCACTTGTCTCTCTCTTCTTACTCATCTCATCCTCCCCTCCCTTCCCTCATCTTCCCCTCTCCCCGCTCCCTCTCCATTCCTCTCCTCTTCTCTTTTCGTTTCTTTTCTCATCTCCTTTTCCTGATCCTCCTCCCCTTTCCCCTTTCTCCCCGCTCCCTTTTTCCTCTCCCTTCCTCATTCTTGGGATGAAGATTTGTTTTCACGTCGTAGACGAGGCGATGAGAGGACAGAGCATGCTGCTCCCCGAGCGAAGAAGTAGCATCCGCGGTGCTCCAAGTGCTGCACAGAGCGCAGCTGCAGTGCTTTGTTTTCACGTCGTAGACGAGGCGATGAGAGGACAGAGCATGCTGCTCCCCGAGCGAAGAAGTAGCATCCGCGGTGCTCCAAGTGCTGCACAGAGCGCAGCTGCAGTGCTTCTGCATTGCGGGCACAAGCTCTTTCGGATTGACCGCAGTTGCGTCGGACTTCTTGCTCACAAGCAATACGAGCGGCCCAGATGCGAACCAGTATATCGAAGCACTATCGGCGAGCGAGTTTGAGCAGTAGATGCGATGAATGTGTGCTGGCAGCGGAGTTGCCGGCTGTGTTCAGAATACCCTGCTTGGATACGGACGATCGGTGCGACAATTTTACACTTGTCTGGCGACTGTACATGGTACGTGTGTCTAAGCGTCTCGACTGCGCTTTCACCAGGCACGCGTTGCAAACCCACAACAACGTCGATTCCTCGACGGCGGCATGGGCGTGCAGATCGCATCCCCAATTTGTCGCATACAGCTTGCGCCATGATGCGACAGTTTTGTGAACTCAGGGGCAAGACTTGCAACTTCTGTCCATGCAGATCCATGCCGTACCGACGGCCCGCGGTCACAGCACCAGTCAAGAAATTGTAAATGTAGGCGTCGGACGCATCAATGATAGTGGTATCGCCGGCGTAGACGTACTCGGGTATGCCGCCCGCGTGCAACTGTTGCAAACTTTTAAGACGAATGTGCGCGGGGCTAAGGCGAGAACCACATTCCGAAAACCCCGCCCTCCGTCTGTGCAACTGTTGCATCTTTCAAGCTTCAGGATCATCATACATCGAGAGGAAGTCTCAGGCCAAGCGCCAGGTTCGCCCTACCGACACGTCTCGGGGTGCGACAGGGACAAATTGTTTGTAAGGAGAAGGGATGGAGGAGGCGGAGGAGGAGGAGGAGGAGGAGGAGGAGGAGGAGGAGGAGGACGACGACTTTCAGGCCTGCCTCGTTCCGACCCTATGGCACTACCTGAAACCTGAAATCTGAGGAGGAGGAGGACGAAGAGGAGGAGGAGGAGGAGGAGGACGAGGAGGAGGAGAAGGAGGAGGAGGAGTTGGGAGGGAGATGAGGTTCCCGCATGCCCCTGAGCTCCCTAGAGTTCTCCAGAGGCTCTCAGAGGTGGCCCCTGGAGGCCTTCGGAGGCCCCGGAGGCCCCAAAGGGACCCAGAACGCCCAGATTCTCCTTGATCCTCGATCCTCGATCCTACTCGACCCCATCCTCAACCGACAAAATCTCGGTCCTCGATCCACCTTCTTGGGGGGGGGAGGCGGCCGCGCGGGCGGGGCAGCAGGCAACTCATCGGGGTGATCCCGAAAGACAGCCCGAACCAGCCGACCCCGGCGGAGCTGGGAAGATTCCTCGTTGGGCACCGGCACGTCTGGGTCGTGACCGAGGACGCGCCCCGGCGGGCGACTGGGGCGGCGACTGCAACCAGCGACGACAGTCGGCGACGGCCGACCGCTGATGACCGACGCACGCACGAGGACCGACGACCGACGACCAGCCGCCGACGACCGACGAGGACCGACGACGATGAGGACGACGAGGGCGGAGACCTTTCCTCCTTCTCGTCCTCCTTCTCCTTCTCCTCCCTCTCCTCCTCCTCTTCCCCGCTTATTCTCCCCCTTCTCTCTCTATTCCCTCTTCCTCCTCTTCCCTCCCTCTCTTCTTCCCTCTCGCCTCTCCCTCCTCCTTCTTTTTCTGCGCCCCCCCTATTCTCCTTGTCCTCTCCCTCCGTCTCCTCCTTCTCCCCCGCTCTCCCCGAGCCCTCTGGCCTTCGTGCAGAAGGCGGGGCGGAGCCTCTAGGCTGCTCCGTCAGCACCCCGCCGACAGCAGCTCGTCCCTGCCCCACCACGCGCACCAGAGGCCCTCCCCCCAGCGCGGCGCAGCGCCCCACGCGCCGAAGCAAGACCGGCCAAGGCCCCACCTGGCGCGATTCCCACTACGAACCGGTCTGGATTGGCTTGGAGAAAGGGCGGCTTGCACATTCAGCCCAGGAGTACCGCAGACCACCTGCAGGTATTCTGGGTCGGATCTCTCGGGGGTTTGGCCTGAGGCTTCCAGCAAAGCTGAGCTGGCCAAGAAACAGAAATCACCTGCTTACAGTTGGTTGTTTCCCGACCTAGTCGCTACATCCAGAACTTCAGACCTCCCCCTCCTGCCCCTCCTCGCCTCCCTGTCGTTCTTCCTCCTCCTCGTCATCCTCATCCTCGCTCTCCTGGACCAGCCTCACCCCTCCATTGAGCCAGGGTGCGACAGGCGTTGGGGTCGGGGAGGAGGGGGAGGGGGAAAGCAGAGAAGGGGAGGGGAAGAAGGAGGATGAGAAGGAGGAGGAGGAGGAGGAGGAAGAGGAGGAGGAGGAGGAGGAGGAGGAGGAGGAGGGAGGAGGAGGAGGTGGGGCTCCTCCTCGTCCGCCTCCTACCCCCTCCTACTCCTCCCTCCTCCGCCTCATCCTCCTCCTTTTCCTTTCGTGCTCCTCTTCCCTCTCTGCACCTGCTTTCCCTCCCGTGCTTTCCTTCGTCTTTCTCCTCTCTCTCTCCTCCTTTCCTCCCTTCGTTCCCTTCTACTTCTGTCTTCTTCTCATCCTCATTCTCATCCCCCGCACTGCCTGCCTTTACTGCATTTTCCTCCCCCTCCTCCTTCTTCCCTCTCATCCTCCCCTCCTCCTCCGCCCCTCCTCCTCCCCCCATTTCTCCTCATCCTCCTTCCCTATTTCTCCTCCTCCTCCTCCTCCTCCACCTCCTCCTTTTCATCCTCGTCTAAAATACATGTATAATACTATCCTCTCTGCTCTGACTCTGTCCTGCTCCCGGCGTATCGTTTTTGACACAGGATTTCGAAATTTGAGTTTTTTTTCCATCCGATTCTTATCAGTGTTTCAACATGGTGCTCCCGTTGGAGCGTGGACCTCCTTTTCGGATGCGCGCTTTGTGCCCGTCGTTCAGAATGGCGCCCTCGCCCGAACGTGGGCCACTTTTTTGGATCCGAGTCCTTTTTCATCGTTGTCGCTCCCCTCATTTCCCCTTCGCCGCCTTCCCCTGGTCCTCCTGCTCCTCCCGCGCTCCTTCCCCTGCAGCTCCTTCTGCTGCTGCTAGTCCTCGTCCTCCTCCTCCCCCCTCCTCCTCGTCCTCCTCCTCCTGCTCAAGCTGCTGCTCATCCGCCACCTCCCCCTCCAATGTGTGCAGCTTCTTCTTTTGCTTGTTTTTCTTCTCCGACTGCGCATAACACGATGAGGTCATGCTTGCAGTTCCAGGTCTGCTATGACACGCGTCGGCGCATCGAGAGCACAGCGCAACGGGAAGGGGCGGGCGGCAGGGGTAAGGTGTCGGATAGATATGGCGCCAGCGCACCCAGCTTGTCCTCTCCTCTCTCCTCCTCTCCTCTCTCCTCTCTCCTCTCTCCTCTCTCCTCTCTCCTCACTCCTCTCCTGTCCTCTCCTGTCCTCTCCTCCCCTGGTCCTCGTCCTTGTCCTGGTCGTCGTTCTGCTTGTTTTCCTCCTCGTCGTCGGCCTCCCGCGAAGGCGCGGGGCGATCCCCGCGCGGCCACGGAGCTCAAGCGCGAGCGCCTACCTTGGTGGCGGTTGTGCCTAAAGCCCCTCCACCTTCCCCTCCGCCTCCCTCTCCTAGCCCCCCCCCCTCCTTCTCCCTTCCCTCCCTCCCTCGCCCCCTCCCACCCGTGTTCAGCGAACCTCTCGAGCTGTATGCAGGCTGCATGCCTATGCTGTGCCTCTTTGGCTCAGGACTTACCTCACGACGGTCCCCTGGGTGAAGCCCACCTCCGCTCCGAGACCTCCCCCTCCGCCCCCTCACGACCGGCACTGGGAAGGTAGGTTTGGGATTTGCTAGTCGTGTCTCCAGGTGGCCCGAGACCTGGTCGATGTAAGGGTGCCACGGTGTGAGAGAGCTCGATCATCGGCTTGTGTATTTGTCACCATCCACGCTGAAGACATCCTAAGAATCTGCGCCAGATATTGCTCCTGCACCTGGCGGCCAGGTCAGGGGTCTCCGTGAGAAATGCACGGGACCACGGGCCACAGGCCTGGGGCATAAGGGATGCCTTCACTCGTGGTCTTGTATGTGTATCTTCACGGGAAGCCATCCCAAGCGTGGCGTGCCGCTTGACCCTGGGCCGCTAGGACAGGACTCCCAGTCGTGAACGGCCTTTTTGGTTCAACCTCCCCAAGTCGGCAGCCCAGGCTGCCTGATGTGGGGAGTGGTTGTTGTTGAACACGCTCCTCTCTCTCTCCTTCCCTCCCTCCCTCCTCCCTCCTGCTTCCCTTCCCTCACCCCCTCCTCCTTTCACTCTTTCCCTCCTCCCCCCCTCCGTTTTCTCTGTCTAACTCTGTGCCTCCTTCTCCTCCTTTCCTCCTCCCTTCCCTCCTGCCTCACCTCCCCCCCCCTTCTCTCCGTCGCTCCTCGTCGGCCCTCCAACCCCCGCTCTCCCCCTCCCCCTCCCTCCTTCCTCCCTCCCCCTCCCCCCGCTTCATTTCCCCGCTCCCTCCTGCTGCTCCCCCCGCTGCTCCCTCGCTGCTGCTCGCCGCCGGTCCGCGCTGCTGGCAGGGCCACTGCTCCGGCAGGCCGCCGCCGCCGTGGAGGCCGCCGCGGCGGCGGCGGTCCTCGTCGCCGCCGGCGTGTCGGATCTCGCCGTCGTTCGGGCGTTGCGCAGTTCACCGAGCGCGTTCCACTGCTCGCAAAGTGCCTACTCGCAAGCTTCCGAAAGACAATTGCTTGCCTCGATGTAATATGTCGTGAATCCCCCGTGGCGAATCCAGGCCATTTGCGAGTACTTTGCGAGTAGTGGAGCGCGCTTGTCTAACAGGGGGGGGAGGGGTGACACATCGGGGTGTGAAGGGCGGTGCGCTTTTTCTTGGCATCGCTCGGGCCATCGAAAAGCACACAGGATCAGCCTACGAGAGAGGCGCGCGCGACGCCGAGCAGCGCACGGGGAAGGGACGTCCGAGCCGATGCTGTTGTGCCCCAGAGAGGGGCCCGAAGCGGGGCTCTCTGGGGCCCAGGCGGGGCACGCGACAGGTGCACGCCTCCCGCAATCCGTCGCCCCCCCCCCGTGCAGCAGTGCGCTGCAGTCCTGGCCGCGGCCGTGGCCGCCGCCGCCGCCGTGGCCGCGGGTGGCTCGCCGTCCCCGCCCTGGTCTCCCGCGCCCTCACCCCGCGTCCTCGCCGAGCGCCGAGAGGACATCCAGAACGCCTCGGCCGCGGGGTGCCGCCACCCCGCGCTATCCTGTTCCCAGCGGGTGGTCTCCGCCTCTTTCGACGACGACGACGACGACGCCGACGCCGACGCCGACGCCGACGCCGACGCCGACGCCGACGCCGACGCCGACGCCGACGCCAACGCCGATGCCGACGCCGACGCCGACGACGACGACGACGACGACGACGACGACGACGACGACGACGACGACGACGACGACGACGACGACGACGACGACGACGACGACGACGACGACGACGACGACGACGACGACGACGACGACGACGACGACGACGACGACGACGACGACGACGACGACCCCCGTCCCTGGCGGGTGGTGTCCGTCTCTTCTGCCGGCGTGTGCAGGGCCATCACCCAGACATCCAATGTCTTTCAGGAGGGGAGAATCACAGACACAAGTAAACGTCGATCCCCAGGAACTTTGACCGCTTTTAACAAGCTGAAGTGACGTGCCAGGCCTTCGAGGGCTCGCCGTATCGACGTCATCCGTCGACGTGTATGCTCAAGTCTTTGAGGGCGCAGCCGCCCTCGCCTCATGCAAGCTCGAGGCATCGGACTTTCTCTTCTCGCACACCTCAGCGCCATGAACGTTGCGCGCTGGTGGTGGCAGGCTGCGCCGTGGGTGCCGCCCCCGCCGCCCGCGCCCCCTTCCGAGGGAGCCCCGTCTGCTGACGGGGCGGGCGCCGGGCCGGCTGAGGCGGAGGGCGTGGGCGCCTCGCCGCTGCTGGTGCCGCTTGCCGACTGCATCTCGGCCGCCGTGGAGGCGCGAGAGGTGCAGGTCTGCCCTTCGCCGTGTACCCCGTGTCCGGCCTGCCCCGAGGCAGAGGCAGGCGACGCTGGGCCTTCGTGGTCAGTCCAGCTCGGCATCGGGCTCTTGGGGCTGATCTTCTTGGAGGCCGCGAAGCTGGTCCTGTCCGTCGCGGGGCGGCTCGTGGATCGGCTCCGTCGCGCGCTCTTCGCTGGTGCCCCGACGGCGCAGGCCAGCGGCGGGCAGCTGCCGCTTGGGCTGGAGCAGAAACCGCCTGTCGCGGCGCGCCCGGCGGACGAGGAGCCGAACTTCGCGGAGCTCGCCGTTGAGCAGGCGCGGGCCAGCCGCCTCCGGCCGCTGCACTCGCGCTGATGGCGGGGGCTTTCTACGCGGTGAGGTACCGCGTGGCGGGGCCGCTGCTCTGGCACGAGCGGCTCACGTTGGGAGAGCGCGGCGCGTTGTCGTACATCCTGACGCCGGACTTCGACGACTACGACGAGGGCAACGCGCCGGGGCCCGATGTGGCGGAGGTGGTCAGACTCGTGGGCCAGGGCGCGACGCCGGCGGCGCTGGCGGCTGGGCACGTTCATCGGTCTCGCCGGCTTCCCACGGCCGCCGAGGCCTGGGCGGCCATCGGCCGCGCGGTTGCTGCTGGGTACCCGCCGCCCGCCCTCCAGATGCTGAACCTCGAGCTCGCGCCGGGGAACGTGCTGGGCGTCGCTGCCGGCGTACACGCTCTGGCCAACCCAGGCGCGCCTGCTGCTGCCGGTGCCGCGGTGGCGGGCCCCGCCGGAGCCGCTGCTGGCGTGGCTGGTGGAGTCGGCGCCCTCGTGGCTGCGATGGGTGGGCCTCCTGGCGCCCCCGCGGTGCCAGGCGCCCTGGTGCCGCCCGCTGCCGGCGGCGCGGCGCCTGCTCCAGCGCCAGCCGCCCCAGGAGTGCTGGCCGTGCCAGCGCCCGCTGCGGCCGCATCAGCTGCGCCCGCGGCGCCGGCCCCAGCGCTGCCGCCGATGCCACCGGCACCCGGCCCAGCGGCCCCGGGGACTGGTGTGGCGCCTCCCGATCCGCGTGTGCTGGCAGTCGTTACGACATGTTGGGGCAGCGACACATTGAGTTCAGGGAGGGCGTGCTGCGGCTGGTAGAGCATCCCTGGCCAGACTGGAGGCTGACTGGTCCTAGGACCTGCCTCTGGGTCTGCCGCTTCATCTGTGGGCACGGCGGCACGCCCTTGGGGAGGCACACTTTGTTCAAGACGATGTTCCGCCTCACGGACGCCGACGTGGGGGTGGTGGAGCACGAGGAGTGCTGCCGCATCCTGCAGGAGGGCGTCTGCTACGACCAGCTGAATGTGGCCTCCTTGGCCTCATATGAGGTCGTGTGCCGCTCATTGCAGGTGCAGGAGGAGAGGTATCGGCACCGCCTTAACGAGGAGAACGACGACGAGAGCTACGACCGACACCTCTTCCTCGGGAACCAGCACTCCCGAGGAAACCTCTGCGTTTGCCCGCAGTTGCAGTCCTACGTGGCCGCCGAGCTGGCGCGCGAGGCTGCGCTGGCGAAGGAGCGCCGCAAGGCGCGCGAGGAACGAGCCCTCCCGAAGCCCGACGCCAAGAAGAAATCTGGCAAGGAGGGCCAACGAGGGCAGGGAGAAGAGGGCTGAACGCCCCGCGGCGGGGAACTTGGGCGCCCCCCGCCGTGTCTGCTGCTGCCCGCCGGGCCCGCTGCTCTGCGAGGGCATGGGGGAAGGCCGCCAGCGCGACCTGTTCCCGCTGCCCGCTTTGGAGCTGCCGCCCGACAAGTTTTGCCAAGTACCTGCGAGCCGCTGTGTGGCCCGCCGCCGCCTCCGCGCCGCCCATGCTGATAAGTGGGCCGCCGAAGGCATCGACGCGCTGAATGACATGTATGGCAGTTTTGGTTCCAGCTCCGGCGTCGGCCCCAATGCAGGTCAGCGAGTGGCCCTGGCACACGTGCGCCACAGCTATCGGCGCGTTGGACCACCTCCTCCAGATCTTGATTCAGGACAGGGAGCCCTGAGCGCGCTCCTGTCAGGCGCGCCCGGCTACACTAGTGGTGGCGGGCCCGTCGGTCCCTTTGACGGCGACGAGATCGCCTGGCCGTCCATGACCAGCAAGACGGTGTTTCTGACAGACTTGCTGGGCGATGTGGACGCCTCGTGGCTCAGGGATTGGAAGGGGCACATGCTGCGACCGCCCCGGGCCGCTCGGAGCCTCCGCGCGGAGGCCTGCCCGCGGGGCGCATGCGTCGACCCGTTGCTGAAGCGCAACGTTCGTGAATACGCTACCTTTTTGAGAGAGGCCTGGCGCCGCGGAATGCTGACTTGGAAGCATGGTCGCGGTGGAGACCTCGGACTGTTTTTCGTCGGGCGCAAGGGCGAGCGTCTCAGGATAATATTCGACACGAGAGCCATCAACGGCGATTTCCTGCCGGCGCCGTCCACTCGTTTACCGACACCTTCGGCCTTCGGCTCTCTGGAGGCCGACCAGGAGGTGCTCGTTGCCTCCGGGGATCTCGAGGCGGCCTTTTACCACGTGCTGGTGCTGCCCGACATGGTGCACCACCTCTCGCTGCCGACCCTGGACGCCGGGCTGCTGCTCAGCTGCGGCGTGACTGGGCTGCCGGCGGGGGCCGGGGAGCCCATCGCGCCCTGCTTGCGCGTCCTCCCCATGGGCTTCTCGTGGGCCCTGCGCCTGTGCCAGGGCGTGCTTCGCCGGGGCCTCGGCCTGGGCGGTTTTCCACCCAGCGGCCTCATCGAGGACGGTCAGCCCGGGCGACGGGTGCAGCCGGGGCAGCCGCCCGTGGCGGCAGGCTACGTGGACAACTTTTTCGTGCTGGGCGCAGAGGCGGGCGACACCAACCTTGGCGCTGACGCCGTTCGGGGACAGCTTGAGAAGCTGGGGCTCGTGGTGCACGACCGGGTGCCTGCCTGTCGAGACGCGGGGTTTCTCGGCCTGAGCTTGTCCCACGGCCGCTTCCTGGCCACCAGACCGAAGTGCCTCTGGCGCCTGAGGCTGGCCACTGAGAAGCTGCTCCGCATTGGCAAGTGCAGCGGCACGCTCATGAAGGTCCTGCTCGGCCACATCACTTGGGCGGCGCTCCTCAGGCGCGAGGCCTTGTGCCTGGTGCAGGCCGCGTGCGCCTTCGCCGCCAAGGCCGGCCCGCAGCCCATCGTGCTGTGGCAGGCCGTGCGGCGCGAGTTGTGGCAGGTGAGGTGCCTCCTGCCGCTGCTGCAGGCCGACGTGCTCGCGCCCTGGCACACGCAGGTGACGGCCTCTGATGCGTCCGAGTTCGGGCTCGGCCTTGTCAGACGTCGACTCCCGACCGCAAGAGTCGCGGAGATCGGACGCCAGTCAGAGCGATGGCGGTATCGAGTCTAGGGGCGCTCGGGCCCGTGAAAGAGCGCTCGGTCACGCAGTCGTCCCATCATCTCCTCTGCCAAGTTCCTCAACGCCCGGCATGGCCGAATTCCGAGAGGTGGTCGGGGGCGAGGCGGGCGGCAGGCCTCCAGAGCGATCCGACGTGGAAAAACACGAGGTCGATAGGGTAGAAAATGATGCTCATCTTACCCTATCGCATTCGGGAGGCGCGGCCGTTCCACGCGCCGCCTCGGGGCCACTGGAGTTCTGGACGTCCCGGAGACCAGCTTCGACGAAGTTCCCAGAGATGTTTTGGAGGCGTCGTCTTGGGCAGGGGTCGCAGCCGTGCAGATCTCGGAGGACATGAACATACTGGGCTTGGAGGGGGAGGCGTTGGTTCTAGCTGCCTGGCATCTTCTTCGGAGTTCAGAGGCTTTCGGGAAACGCTTGGTGACCCTGGTGGACAACTTGCCCTTAGCCTTAGCGGCCGCGAAAGGACGGGCTCGGTCACTTCATCTCAGAGGGCCTCTTCGGAAGTTGGCGGCCCTCAGCCTGGCCTCGGGGTCCCGCTTCTACACCCGCTGGATCGCCTCAGAGCTCAACCCTTCCGATCCGTACTCACGCGGGCTCCGAGGGTGGTTCTCCGGCGGCCGTTTGCCGCGGGCCCAGGCCTCCCCCAGCGCAGCAGCCGCGCCCGGGCTTGGGGGGCCTCGCGCTCCGCCCGATGCCGCGCCGCGCGCCCCGGGCGCCGGGGGGCAGCCGGCGGGCGGGCGCGCGGGCCAGCCTGGCGCGTAAATTGCTGGTCGGCCGGCAGCCGATCGCGGGGCTCATTCCGCTGGAGCAGCTGGCAATCAAGGAGACAACCGAGGCCCTGTACCGCTCGGCGTGCCAGAAGTCTACGGACCACTGCGCCCGCCGCCGGGTCTCGTGGAGCACGATCCGGGAGCTAGACCTCGCGGTGGTGGACTTCTTGAACAGCCAGTTCCTGGCAGGGGCGGCGGCGGCCGAGGGGGGCCAGCTGCTGGCCGCGCTGGCCCACTTCCTGCCGGAGGTGCGCCGGGCAGGCAAGGCTGGCCTGGCGCAGAGCTGGCGCGCGGCCATTGCCTGGAAGCGGAGGGTGCCCAGCTTCACGTGGTGCCCGCTGCCGCGGTCGGCAGCTTTCGCGATGGCGGGGGTCGCCCTGGCCCTGGGGCGGACGCGGATGGCGCTGTGGATTGTGATATCGTTCGTGCGCTACCTCAGGCCGTGCGAGTGTTTCAAGCTCAGAGCTCGGCACCTGGTGGGCCCCACGGCCACGGCCGGGCCTGCCTATCAGGCGTGGGGGCTCCTCCTCCACGACGCGGCGGAGGCCCAGCCGGGCAAGACGGGCCTTTTCGAGGAGTCCGTGCTGGTGGACTTGGACACGTGGCTCAACCCCCTGCTGCAGGCGCTCCAGCTGGCTTCGAAGCCGGACGAGCCCCTGTGGCCGTTCAGCCCTGCGGAGCTCCGCGCCGTCTTTGCCCAGGCTGTGACGCTGCTGGGCCTGGAGAGCTTGAGGCCGCACCTGTGCCCCCTCAGGCACGGCGGCGCCTCCGGCGATCTGCTGACCAGCCGCCGGACAGTCGAGCAGGTCAGGCGCCGCGGGCGCTGGAAGGCAGCCTCGCCCATGGCCAGGTACGCCAAGGAGTCGAAGCTGCTGCGCGAGATCGGCCTCGTTCCAGTCGCGAGCTTCGCCTTCGGGGAGCTCGTGGAGCAGCACTTCCAGCAGCTCGTGGAGCAGGGCTTCCTGCAGTCGGGGCTCATCAACAGGGTGCCGGACCCCCTGAAGCTGCAGGTCAGGCGCCTCGCGGAGGCGGCGACCGCTGGGCCGCCGAGTTCCGGCTTCCGGAGCTCTCGCCGGGCGGCCCGCAAGCGGCCCGCGGCCGCCGAGGCAGGCGCGGGCCGTGTGCTCCGCCGCCGCTGAGCCGCTCGGCCACTGGCGTGGCTCGCCGGCTGCGGCGAGAGTTCCAGGCCGCCCTGCGAGGGGCAACTCGGCGGCGCCGCTGCGTCTTCCTGGAGCTTTTCGCCGGATCAGCAGGCGTGGGCCGACAGCTGCGGCAGGCCGGGTATGCCGTCGTGTCTTTGGACATCCAGATGGGCGTGCACGGGAACGTGTTGCTGTGTGGATGAGATCCCATTGCGAACGCCGCCGCTCGTGCCGGCAGGGGAGAGACACTGTGTGGCGGCATCCTTGTTTCTGACATATCAGAATAGGGTCAGAGTGAGTGATTGTACGCATGTATAGCAGGTGTGATAACATGTTGTGTTTTTTCCCCCCTGTTGCCGCCCTCAGGCCTCAAGGGGGGGGCACGATTTGTCCGCCTCAGTGTGCCCGGAGTCGAAACTGTGTATGTGACTCGGGGCGGAAATTCGGGCAGTTATTACTTGTCTCAATAATTCGGGATGCACTTCTGTGCACAAAGGTCTTGCACTTGCCGGTCTGGTGGCGCCTTCTGGCGGCTCACCGCGGCAGTGCGGGCCCCAGGCTGTGGCCTTGCCGTGTGCTGGTTCCGGGGTGCCGTGATCGTCCCACTTCTGCCTCGTGGCCGCCGGCCTGGTGGCGCCATTCGGCGCTCACCGCGGCGCGCCTCGGTTGCGAGTGCTCTGGGGAGTGTTGCGTCTCTGTGCCCAAGCCGACTTGTCGGACCGATTTCCGCCGGGCTGGTGGCGCCTTCGGGCGGCTCACCGCGGCGCGTGTGTATAGGATCTTGCAGAAACCAGTTATCCCACTAAGTGGGATAGAAGACGTGTGCACACTTGCGCATAATGTAGAGCGTGAAGGGGAACCGAGCTGTTAGACAAAAGTGTTTGACACTGCTCTCCGTTCCGATGCAACTTTGGCTCAAGCCCAAACGGGTTTGTAGCCTAACCAGGTTGAACTGCCAGTATCTTCTGTGATCCACGTGCCGGTGCATGGGAAAAAAGGCCAAGTGGCGACCTCGGACCAAACGGGCCGGGGAGCAAGTCAGAGCTAGAACCCAGTACTACACGGAGGTCCAGGAGACCGAGCAACAAGCCATAACGAGCGAGGCCAACGTAGAGGCCAACGGGAACCAGAATACCGAGCAAGAGCTAGGGCGGTTGGAACAACAGACACTTGTCTTTTCCACAGTTAAGAGCCTTGCTTTCAACCACAATGGCGTATCGACCAACGTTGATTCCACTGGCAGGCCCGCCGGGGATGGACCCGGTGGCTGGTCCGCCGAGTCCGGGCCGTCAGGAGCAGCAGGGAGCAGCGGACCGTAGCCGGTCCCCCCACATCCCGATCGCGGACGAGGCGGCCGACTTGAGCGCCGACTTCGCCCGGGAGCTGAGCAGGATCATCGAGAACGTCGACGAGGAGAGGATCCACGAGAGGATGGAGGAGTTCGAAGTGGAAGCAAGACGCAGTCGTTGGGAGGCAGAGGAGACAGTTGCACGACGACTGCGAGAGCGTTACGCAGCCGAGGCGGTTGTCGAGAGCAGCGTGAGGGACGAGGCAATTCAGGCGGCGGAGCACAGCGCGAGACACGAGATGCAGGCGATCCGGGCCGAGGCGCAAGAGCGCGAACGGCTAAGGGACCAGCAGCTCTTCGCGGAGCTCCGCCAGCGCGTCGAGATCGTAGAGCACGAGGCGGCCCAGAACCAGGATGTTCGATGGAGGCAGGTGGTCGAGGGCATTGCGGAAGAATGCCGCGACCGCTGCCGAGCAGAGCTTCACGGTGAACTCGGCGTACAACAGCAGCAGTTCCTCTTGACCGAGGAAGGGGTCGAGCGGCAGGTCGCCGCGAGGTTCCGCGAGCTCGAGGCGAACGCCGAGCGCCGCGTGCGCTTGACCGAGGAGGGCTTGCGAAACGAGTGCGTCCACCTCGAAGGGCGCAATGACGTGCTGGAGCTGCGCGCCCACACCCGCGCGGCTGAGGCCGCCCGCGTGCAGGCCGTCGCCACGGCCCGCCAGCAGATCGCTGTGGAGGCGCGGGAGAAGCTGTTCCTCGACGAGCAGTCTGTCTTCGAGGAGCGGATCGACATGCTGCGAGAGCATGTCCACGAGCAGCTTCAGGAGAGCAACAGGTACTCTGAGGTGTTCAGCACGGAGGCCAATGAGTACATCCAGAAGTTGGGGAACGAGATCAGCGACGCCTTCCAGCGCTGCGCGGAGGCGACCGCCAGGGCAGCGAGGACAGAGGCACTGGCGGAAAGTGAGATGCGGAAGGTGGCCGAGGTCAGGCGGGAGCTGGCTGTGGCTCAGAGATCCGCGCAGCACGTCGGGATGACGCCGGCGCCACCGCCGCGTGCGCCGATCACCATGCTGCCCCCGCTCGCCAAGAGAGTCGTCAACCCGTTGACGTCTTCGGGATTCCGTATCGGGGACGCGGCGAATCGTAGTCGCGTAGACCCTACGGCAACAGCTCCGCTGGCCGCCGCACCGGCGATGCCGTCAGCAGCGTCGCAGGGCACCGTGCCAAGTTCAGGCATCGGGGCGAGCCCGCCAGCGCAGCACTGCATTGCCAGCAGCGACAGCGAGGACGAGGACGAGGCCTTCATGCGCCGCCGCACGACGGTGAAGGAGATGAAGATCGACCCCCTCGCGAGTGCAGCTGGTCTCCGGAAGTGGACCAACGCTTTGATGACAGAGTGTTGCCGTGTTTCGAATCGCTCAAAGGTCAGGACGATGAAGTACGTGAAGAGCGCGTTCGAGGCCGGCCGCGTCGAGGACGTCGAGTACATCCCCAAGAAATGGGACCTCTTCGACACGGAGCTCTGCTCTGCGCTGAAGTCCAGCGCTTCCGGCGCCATAGACCGCCAGCTGACGCTCTACCAGGAGAAGAACGCGCGCCTCGGCACGCCCACGTCCGGCAGGGCGGTCCTCTACATGATCCTCCGGCGCTTTGAGCTCGACCACGGCAAGGCGCACCGCGTCCACCTCACGGCGCTCAACGCCTTGAAGTACAATGGGGATCTCGAGGTGTATTTGGACGCCCTGGACGCCAGGCTCGCCCTAATGACAGTCGAGCCGGACGAGGCGCTGCTACTCGCGATCGTCGAGCCTGAGCTCCGGAAGGTTCCAGACCTCGCTTTCGAGTTTGCTCAGTTCGACCGCGCCCTCGACGACGCCCCGGAGAAGACGCTGGAGTTCTTGTATGATTCGGCCAGGAGGGCGTGCGCGAGAACTACGCAGAACAAAACCGTCGACGCCCTGACCCCGACGCCGAAGCAGGTGAAGCAGGTCAGGCAGGCGACCCCGAAGGGGAAGGCCAAGGCCGCGGCCAGGGAGCCAGCCAAGCTTGTACCTGAGCACCCACAGGTCGCCTGCGGATTTTGGAGGTCCGGGAGTTGCAAGTTCGGCGACAATTGCAAGCACGTCCACTGGAAGGACAGCGTTCACACGCCTACCGCGGCCTGGCCAGCAGGGACCGCGGTCACCCTCGGGCGGCAGCCCGGCGACAGGTGCAAGTTTTTCGCCGACGGCAAGTGTTCCCACGGGGACAAGTGCATCTACAAGCACGGCGACGGCGACAAGCGGGACCTCGCGGCGGTCTTGAAGGCGAAGCGCGAGGCTGACGCCAAGCAGAAGGGCAAGGGCGGCGGCAAGAAGCTGCACCTCTGCTCGTCGGAGAGCCTGTGGGGGACCTCCGATAAGTGGGTGTTGGACACCGCGGCCAGCTTCGACGCCTCGGGGAAGGGCCTCCAGGGGGCTCACAAGGATCTCCACGACCAGGTCGCGGTCGAGACCGGCGGAGGCAACGTCCACTGCGATCGCGCCGTCGTCACGCACCTCAGCGAGATCGGCGAGGACGTGGAGGCAACCGTGCTGGAGGATGCGGACGAGACGGTCCGAGTGCTGACAGTTGGGCGCCGCTGTGCCCAGTTGGGCTTCGAGTTCACCTGGAAGCCTTTCGCTCCTGCTCCGGACGTTTTCCGGCCTGATGGCCGGCGCGTCGACGTGAAGGTCGACCCCGATTTCGTGCCGTACGTCGAGTCGCAGCCCAAGCCCCGCAGGGACCCATCTGCAGGCAAGCGGCTGCTGGTCAACGTCGCTGTGGTCGACGACGACGCGCTGATCGACGACGTCCTGCCTCTGGAGGCGGATCCGCCCCAAGACGACGACGTGGATCAGGAGGAGGACGAGCACGAGGAGGACGAGAAGGACGTGGAGCAGGAGGGCGGGGAGGAGATCTCGCAGATCGGCATTGTTGACGAGACCGTGGAACCTGGGCAAGACGACGCTGCTAGGCACGTTGCCCGGGTGCTGGAGGGAGGCATCACGAGCTACGACGGCGACCTGATGCAGGACGACAAAATTTTCCACCGGATCCAGCTTGAGGACTCCGTCGACGACATCGTGCTGCCCTGCGACACGTCGCGCCTCACGAAGGAGCATCTCACGTTGCACCAGCCGGCCATGCCGAAGTACTGTCCCGGGTGCCGGGGAGGCAAGCACGCCAAGTGGCCTTCGCGGCGACGCCCGGTCAGCGGCGTGTGCGTTCGCTGCGCCGACGCGGACGAGAGGCCGTTCGGCGCGTGCGTGCACTTGGACCACATCGTCATGCAGCCGGGCTCGGAGGCCGCCCGATCGGCGAAGTACAGCTTGAACATGCTCGACGAGCGTACGAAGTTCGCCGGAGTCTTTCCGGCGAGCTCCAGGGACGCCGACACCATCGTCGAGGCCCACCACACCTTCGACAACGCTGTGCCTGAGATCCGCCGCTGGTGGAGCGACAATGCCCCCGAACTTGCGGCTGCGAGCCGCAGGATCCGCAGGATGCGGCCGTTCGCGCACTATCGGAGCATCCCACGTGCGCCGCAGAGCAACGGAGTCATCGAGCGATTCAACCGCACTGTGGTCGAGGGGGCCCGGGCTTTGCTCCTCATGGCCGCCTTTCCGGCGTCGTGGTGGGTGTGCGCGATCTGTTATTGGTGCATGCAGTATAACGGCCACTGCAGGGGGGCGGACGGGTTCACTCCGTACGAGCGCCGCTACACGACGTCCGCCGAGTACGAGCAGTACCCGTTCGGAGCGCTAGTATTCGTCGCTGCTGCCCGGCGCGCCGGGGCCAAACCTTCGAAATGGAGCCCCAGGATGGTGCCGCATGTGCTGGTCGGCATCGGCTGCGGGCCAGGCTTCGCGTGGAACCGGACGTACGGCGTCGTCAAGCTAGAGCACCTCCTCAACAGCGACCGGCCGTCCCGAGCAGGCATCAGGTACTCCGCGGAGGTCGACTTCCCAGACCGCATCATATTCCCCATCCGCCAGCGCCTCAAGCTCGCCGGAGCATCCAAGGATGCGAGCTTCCCAGCGCCAGCAGTGACTGACGACAACGAGTCGTGGGCGTTGCAGCTGTCCGAGGTGAGCGAGGAGCCGGGCGACGAGGCCTACGACGGGGCCATGGAGGAGAACGCCCCGAAGCTGGAGCCCGGCAACTTCGTCGAGTCCGTCGTGCTGGACCCCGAGGACTCGCAGGCGGCGGACGACCCGGAGCCAGAGGAGGAGGTGGTCGAGAGGAACGGCGGCGAGCAGGCCGCCACCGAACACGAGCCTAAGGACGAGCCTGCCGAGCTCGGCCGTGCGGAGTTGGAGGTTGAGGGGAATCGTGCGCCCAAGGGCTGGAGGATTGACACCTTCCCGCACGGGCACCATGCGAGGACGATTTCGGTTCCGCCCTGGAGCCGGAGGCCGCCCACGGTCCTCCCCGAGGCATGGCTCATGTTCAAGAAATCTCACCAGGAGAAGTTGCGCCAGGAGTGGAAGGAGAAGGATCCCGTGGGCTTCGCCGCTCAAGAAGCTCGGAAGGCGGCATATGAACATGCCGAGCGGACCAGGGGGAGCCTCCCGGCAAGTGCCGTGGACGCTGCACGCGAGGACGCTCGTGGACCCCCGGCTCCTGAAGTACCGGCTGTGGCCCAGCTCATGTACGTGGGCAGGGGTCGGCCGAGCGCGACGCCCGAGAACGAGGCCGCGCAAGTTCAAGATGTTCCTGCTGCTGCGACGGCCGGCGCGGTGGCCACGCGTCTGAGCCAATCTGGACTGCGGGGCGACATCTTGCGGACCGCTCGCACGAAAATACAGAGCGGGCAGTTCAAGGTTGTTGTGGTGGATATATCTACGGAGGAGGATTCGAATATCGCGGAGCTCATGCCGCAGCACGCCCTGACCGTCAGAGTCACGGAGGGCGACGAGCTGTGCAGGAAGGAGACCATCAGGGCGCTGCACGGCATCGTCCGGGCTTGCAGCCAGCTTGGCATTCCGCTGCACGTCTGGGTCAGCACGGTGCGCACGCCAGGCGAACTCCCAGACCGCCCTGTTGTGGTCGCAGTTGGCCTTTGCCGCCACGTCGTCAAGCAGGGGGGCTACATCTACTGGGGGTGGCCGCCGACGTCCTCCGTGTGGTTGCGCACCGACGTGCGGCAGCTGCTAGAGTACGCTGGATCTGATCCTCGTGACGTCTCGATGGCTAGCCTCAGCGAGTCTGCCGTGGAGGGCCAGAGCGAAGACCCCATCAAGCGCCGCACGAACGACCTCCTGCGTGTGTTCACGAACAGCGCGGGGCTCCTTAAGTTGCTCGAGCCGCACGCCCAGGTGCCGGAGATGCCGCTGGAGTCGATCGACGGCTGTCGCGACGAAAGTGTGGACCTCCGAGGGCCATGCTCCCAGGAGCTCGCACGTCTGATCTGGCAGTCCATCTTGCACATCGCCGGGGGCCGCGCCGACCGCGACGACACCGCGCAGAACGACGTCGGCAGGAAGACGCCTAAGTGGTCCGTGCTGGTCACCCGGAAGGTCCCGCTGAAGTCGGAGGAAGCAAAGTCGGCCAAGGCACGGGCTGCCATAGACAAGGAGCTCTCTGGGCACCGTACCCGGAAAACCTGGGATGAGTCCACGGTGAGGGAATACAAGGACCTCATGCGCGACAACTCGAAGGCCGAGGTCATGACGGGCCGCATCTTCGGGATCTTGGGCGAGACCAACGCCGAAGCGGAGCATGAGGAGGATAGGGGGATGAAATTTCGTGCAGTGTTCCAGGGATCAAACATCAGAACTAAAACGGGGACGGCGGCGGTGAACTTGTACGAGGAGATGAGCAACAGCCCGGCGTCTTTCGTCGCCATTCGGTGCACCATGGCGGTGGCTATCCTGAAGCGCCTCAGCATCACGGTGCGGGACGCGCTGCAAGCCTACCTCCAGGCTCGCATCAACGTGGACGGCAGGATCGAGACGTGGGTTGAGATACCCAGGGAGTGGTGGCCCGACTCGTGGTTCGAGGGGGGTGACAGGAGCAAGCCACTATACGTTCGGCCCGTGTGCCTGCTCCTCCTAGCCTTGTACGGGCACCCGGAGGCAGGAGCCCTGTGGGAGAAGAAGCTCACCCAGGTATTGCTCGGACTCGGATGGCATTCGGTGCCCTCTTGGCCGGGCGTGTTCGTCCATGCCGACGGGAGCATGCTGACCGTCTACGTCGACGACCTGCTCCTGGCGGCTCTGGGGTGCAAGGCCGACGCCCACTGGGAGGCGCTGTGCAAGAGCATCGAGTTCAAGGACGAGCTTGCGCCGGTGAACAAGTTCATTGGTGCGTACTACGCCCTCGACCCTTTCGATCCGAAGCTCCCCGATGCGCCTCGCACAGTCACGACGTCGATGATCGATTACACCAGGGCAATGGTAGAGCGCTTCTGCACCGACGCCGGCCTCAGGATCACCAGGCCCGTGGACACGCCGTACATCTCAGCCGAGTCCTGGGCGCAGGACTCCGAGGAGGCAGGGAGGTTTGCAGACGTCGCGGCGTCGCACTCTGCCTCGTCTCTCTTCTTGTGCCGTGTTGGGCGGCCCGACCTGGCTGCAGCCACGCAGCGTCTGTGTAGCGGAGTGTCGCGCTGGACCACTGTCCACGACCTAGCGCTCATCCGTGTCATGACGTATGCTGCTTGCACCTCCACGCACGTCCTCAAGGGCACGCTTGCCCCGGCCGACGTGGACGATCTGTTGCTGCTGACGTACTCTGACGCCGATTGGAACGGCGACCCGATGACCAGCAAGTCCGTGACCGGATGGTGGATTGAGCTGTTCTCGCCGGCCTCTGGCCGTAGCTTCCCATTGTCTTGGGGATGTTCGCAGCAGTCGTCTACTGGAGGATCCACCGCGGAGACTGAGACAGTCGCATTCTCCCATGTCGTGCGGCGCGAGGCCATACCGATCCAGATGCTCCTGGACGAGGTCCTCCCACGCAGGATTGGGATAGCGTGCAGGGTCGACAACATGCAGACGATCCAAGCCGTGACCAAAGGATATTCGAAGCGGCTGCGCCACCTGCCGCGCACGCAGCGCGTCTGCGTCGGCATGCTGC
>CAUYUJ010010012.1:25000-30852 GCA_963575745.1 Prorocentrum cordatum
CGGTTGATTGACTGTTGTCGAAAAGCAGGGGTGCCAGTGTATCTTGAGAACCCTGACGGGTCGTTGATGAGGCAGGCTCCCCGTTTGCAGCTACTGAGACGTGCCGTCGATTGTTCTGAGGCTCGCCTGCATCAGTGCCAATTCGGAACCCCTTGGAAGAAATGCACTCGTTTAGTTGCTTGGCGAGGTGGCAGCCTCTTTCGTTTGCGAAGATGGTGCCATGCTGACGGCAAGCGGTGCTCTCGAACCGGCCTGCCGCACCAGGAGCTTTCAGGACACGCTCCTGGAGGTAAGCATTGGACTGCCATCGCCGCCGCCTATCCTCGCCAACTGTGCCGTGCCATCGCCTCGACCATGATCGATGCCGCTGAATCGCTGCGGGTATCTGTGTTGTGGAATAGATTAAAACCGTGAAATTTGTGAGGATGATAGGGTAGATAATGCCACCCATCTTACCCTATCGCTTTCGGGAGTCTGCGTTTTTTTCCCAACCTTCCTGCGTTGGGTACTCGTTTTGAATAGAGCACTGCGGTCTCCACCTTCCTTCCTTCCCGCCTCCTCCTCCTCTCTTCCCTCTTCCTCTCCTCTCTTGCTTCCCTTCTCCGCCTCTCTTCGCTCCTCCTCTTCTCTCTTGCATCCCTTCTCCTCTCTTCGCTCCTCCTCTATTGCTTCCCTTCTCCTCCTCTCTTCGTTCCTCCTCTTCTCTCTTGCCTTTTACGTCATCCCTTTGGGGCTGCGATCTGCGAAACTGTCACCACTTTCGAGGGCTGCTGGTGGGTCCAGCGGAGTGAGGCACCACGCAGATTCAGATTAGACCTCGCCATCCCTGGGGGGCTGCGATCTGCGAAACTGTCGTCACTTTCGAGGGCTGCTGGTGGGTCCAGCGGAGTGAGGCACCACGCAGATTCAGATTAGACCTCGCCGTCCCTGGGGGGCTGCGATCTGCGAAAACTGTCATCACTTTCGAGGGCTGCTGGTGGGTCCAGCGGAGTGAGGCACCACGCAGATTCAGATTAGACCTTGACTTTCGAGGGCTGCTGGTGGGTCCAGCGGAGTGAGGCACCACGCAGATTCAGATTAGACCTCGCCATCCCTGGGGGGGGCTGCGATCTGTGAAACTGTCACCACTTTCGAAGGCTGCTGGTCAGTCCCGCGGAGTGAGGCACCACCCAGATTCAGATTAGACCTCGCCGTCCCTGGGGGGCTGCCATTCTGGGAAATTTGTTCGTCACGTTCGAGGGCTGCTGGTGGGTCCACGGGAGTGAGGCAACCAACTCAGACTCAGATTAGCCTCGCCATCCTTGGGGGGCTGCGATCTGCGACACTGACGCCACATTCGAGGGCTGCTGGTGGGTCCAGCGGAGTGAGGCACCACGCAGATTCAGATTAGACCTCGCCATCCTTGGGGGGCTGCGTTCTGCGAAACTGTCGCCACATTCGAGGGCTGAGGGTGGGTCCAGCGGAGTGAGGCACCACGCAGATTCAGATTAGACCTCGCCATCCCTGGGGGGCTGCGATCTGCGACACTGACGCCACATCGAAGAGGCCTTCTGGTTGCGAAACTTACGGCCCAACATTCGAGGGCTCGGTGGTCCCAGCGGTTTCTCTCCCGGCCTGAGTTTCTTTCCCGCGGGCCGCCCGCAGACCTGGCGGCGCGCCTGCGAGCGTTCAGCTCCCGCGCTGAAATGCGCGGGAAGGAGGCGGAGAAGCTAGCGGGCGAGCTACGCCTCGCTCGTTCCCTGCACTCTAAACAAGTTTTATCATGTGGATTTCTGCGACGACATGGCGCAGGCAGCGCTGCGGGTTTAGCTCGCACTTGAAAAACGCGGCAGTCTTCTGTCTCCTCCCGCCACTTTCATCGTCGTCCTATTCCCCGCCTCACCTTCTCCATGCATGCTGCTGCTTCCGCGTTGGCCTTTCGCCCCCCCCGCCCTCCATTCCATCCCTCTCCTACCCCTCGTTCCCGTGCCCGTTCTTCTTCGATCCTGGGGCCTCAATCTTCGTTCTTTCGATCGTCGTCTTGTGAATCGTGCAACGCATGCGCATCCCATGTAGCTTGCACAGCAAATCGCCGCGTCTACACTGTCGTTGTTCCTGCTAATGTTGGCATACTCCTCTTGTCACTTGATGCGCGTGGGTTGGGTACGTCGCAGGGTAATTTTTTTTCGGCCCGGGGCCATTTCTTTTCCATTCGGGTCTGGGAGTCTCCGAGTTGCGCCTGGGCGCCTAATCTTTCAACAGCCTGTGGAAGATGTGCCTTGCTCCAGACACAAAAAAAACATGTGCTGGCGATCCCCGGGGGGACAGGGCCAAGTCTCTGACCGCTTTTAACAAGCTGAAGTGACGTGCCAGGCCTTCGAGGGCTCGCCGTATCGACGTCATCCGTCGACGTGCATGCTCAAGTCCCCCCTTCTCCCGTTGCCTTTTCCTTTGCCTCCCCCTCGCTTCCGCTCGCTCTCATTCCTCGACAGGTAATGCCCTCAGAATGGTCTATTCACTTGCAGTTGCTTCAGGGAGTCTCCGAGTTGCGCGTGGGCGCCTAATCTTTCAACAGCCTGAAGAAGATGTGCCTGGCTGGAGACAGGATAAAAACATGCGCTGGCGATCCCCGGGGGGGGGGCAGGGCCAAGTCTCTGACAAATATGGGAAGTGGGGGGGCAAAACAAAAACCCAGCAAACATTGGAAATACGGGGGTATCCTGGGATTTGTGTCTACTTATTTGTGTGTCCATGGGCGCCTTTAAAGTCTTGCAAAAATCATGACGTACTTTCCTTTTCATTTTCGGTCTCTGGGGGCCCTCGCCGGGCCCCCGGGTAGTCGAAACGGCTCGGGGTGACAAGCTGGCCCTGAGAAAAGGGTCGGGGCTGCTGGGGATTCCGTTTTGAAAACAGTCAAGGCATTGAATTTCTGGGCACGCACGCTTTTCGCCAGCGTGGCCTTCGCTAGAGTGACCTTTTGGTGACCCTTCGCCAGAGTGGCCCTTGGCCAGAGTGGCCTGTTTTGGCGGCGCGCAGAAGGGGGTAGGGGGAGGGGGGAAGGCAAATTAGAGAATGCTGCTTCTTAGAAGGCGGCCGGCCTTAAATCTACAGAGATGGTCCGGCCTTCTAAGAAGCAAGGGTGCGTTCCTAAGAGCCTCCCCCTCCCCCTACCCCCTTCTGCGCGCCGCCAGCTTTGCTGCGAGCCCCGCAGCCCCTCCGCGGCCCCCTCGAGCTGTGCCCCACAGCTCACCACAAAGGAACCACCGCGGGAGGCTTTTGGACCACTTTCGGTCTCCAGGGGCCCTCGCAGGGCCTGGGGTGAGCAGCTCTGAGCACCAAGGCCCCCGAGAGCCCACGGTGGGGTGACGAGCTCTCCACGCCAAGAGGCTCCCCGGGGCGAACAGGGACGTCACAAGCTCCGAACACCAGGGCTCCCAGGAGAGAGCCCAGGACCGTTGAGCAATCCCCCGGGAAGGGGCCGGGACTCCCGGGGGCCCCGTGCAGAGGGCAGCAGGGCACCGCAGGTCCGGGCCCCCTGCAGGCTCGGGGCCGGGCGCGGCAGCCCGTGCCCGGGGGCCCAGCCAGGAGCACTGCGTGGGGCCCAGGGGCTCCTCCTCCTCCTCCTCCTCCTCCTCCTCCTTTCCTCCTCCTCCTCCTCCTCCTCCTCCTCCTCCTCCTCCGCCTCCTCCTCCTCCACCATCCTGCTTCTGCTCCTGCTCCTGCTCCTCCTCCTCCTCCTCCTCCTCCGTCCGCGACAGCGGCAGCACGGGGGGGGGGGGCGGGAGGGGGGAGGCGGGGTGGACCAGGTGTGATCGCCTGGCGGCCCGCGCAGAAGAGGCAGGGCGGAGAGGGGGGAGGATGTGGAGGGGGAGGGCTGTCCACCGCAATCCGGCGATCGCGAAACACGGATCAAGGGGGCGCGGATTCGCGACGGGTCCCGTCTCCACGGGAGATCGCGGACTTCCGCCGCCGGGCGGTGCGGCACCGGCCGCATTTTGGGGAGGGCATCTCCCCCGATCCATGGATTTGGCGACCGTGCGCCAAATCCATGGATCTTTAATCCATGTTTGCGCGCCCCCGACAGAAGGGCGAGGAGAAGGCAGGAGGACCAGAGTAAACCCCAGGTGCATCAACGATGCGCGGAGCGTCCCCCTCGAAAAACGCGCGCCCCCAGGGTCCGCGATTCGGGCCGGAGCTCCACTTTGGAAGGAATGGCCCCAAGCCTTCGGGCTCTGAGGAGTGTGGCAAGGTGGGGTTTTGAAGCGTGCAGGTGTGAGCCCGGTGACAGCCCCGCTTTGAAGAGGAGCCGCCCTCGATCCGCGGAACCGTTGCACGATACCAGACTTCTGGCCAGATGATAAGGCCAAGGCGCCAGCGAGATCCCCATTTTGAGAAGGGGACGTGCTCCCTCGGTAGCAAAACATGGGAGCCTGGTATACCCTCTTAATTTCGGCTTTGGCGTCGATTCGCGTCTGGGAGTCGATGAGATAATGCCGACGTAGCGTCGTGTAGCGTCGATTTAGCTTCGATTAGCGTCGACTAGCCTCGATTCGTGTCGATTCGCAAGAGCCGGCAAAATGGTATGGGAGGCCCCCATGAGTTGCCACCGAATGCTCCATCCGTGTAACTGCTGCGCAATGGACTTTGGAGAACTTCTCAGGCGAGAGCCCCACTTTGAAGAGGAGCTGCTCTCCATCCGTGCAACTTGTCGGCGCTAGGACGACTTGTGCGCACAGTGCAGCCGAAGGCCCGCTTTGTAAAGGAACCATCCTCCATACTTCACAGATGGAAAGTTCCAAGACAAGTGTGCGTGGCGCCAAGGCGAGATCTCCATTTCAAGAACGACCCGCCCTCCATTCGTGTAGTTGCTGTCTTTCAGACGGGTGTGCGCGGCGCCAATGCGAGACCGCCGTTTTGAAAATGACCCGCCTTCCATGCGAGTAGTTGTTAGAACTGTCAAACTTAAGTAACGTAGACCTTGGGGAAGTCTCAAGCGAAACGTCCGTGCCGCCCTAGCGACATTTTAGTGGTGCAATCCGAGTGACATATTGAGTTGTCCATATGTAAGGCTGAGGAGAAAAAAGAGGGTGTGAGAAGAAGCGGGGGGAACGCTCGACGAGAAGAGTGTAGGAAAGTACGACGGATGGATGGATGGATGGAAGGATTGAGGGAGGGAGGGAGGGAGGGACAGGAGGATGAACAGGGGTAGGAGAAGGAGGTGGGGCGGTTCTCTTTCCTTCCTCATTAACTTTCTCCTTTCTCCTTTTTATGTTTATTATTCGTCCTTTGATTTATCTCCCGAATACTTTTGTACATGCTCGGGAACTTCAAACGCTTTACACAAGTCGTCGACGAACGTACATCAAACGTTGATCGCCCAGAGCAGGCGCCCTCCTCCTTCCGCTTTCTTTTACATTTTTTCGTAGTTCTTCGCCTCCTGCTCCGTCCCCTCCTCCTCCTCCTCCTTCTCCTCCTCCTCCTCCTCCGTCTCCTCCTCCTCCTCCTCCTCTTCCGAGTATTCCCAGAAACGTCATAACACTCTTAAGCTTTTGCGTATCAGGCTGAACAACACAAGCGCATGACAAAACGTGTGCCCCCTGACAACTCCTTCCGCTCCTCCTCTTCCTCCTCTTCCTCCTCCTCCTCCTCTCTTTTGTGTTTTCCATCCTCTTCCTCATCCTTCTCCTCTCTTATATTGCAGACTCGTATGTGTTCCGATGCCACGGTATTTGATATTGCCATTTCGTATTGGTGTCGTATCTTGTCTCACGCTGCCGTCTGGTTGTCTTATCTTCCATGATGTCGTCTACGTGCACGGACATGTTTACTATCTTCTCGTGTCGTCTCACTTTAGCTTACATTGTTTGCATCCG
>CAUYUJ010010013.1:0-2500 GCA_963575745.1 Prorocentrum cordatum
TGACGGCCGCAAGGGACGATCTGGGCCGCCCCAGAGCGCTTTCGGCGAGCCGCAGCTGCGGGAGAGCCTCCGGAGGCTGGAAAGCGAAAACGTTTGAAAACCTCGAACCATGACCCCCGACGTCGTGATTTTTTCGCAGCGTCGCCCCTCAGAGGTCTGGACCCCTTCCCCGGGACCAGTTTTTCAACCTTAGTCGTTTTTTGAAGGTCCCAGGGCTCGGTGAGGGCCCCCAGAGGCCGAAAATAGTGAAAAGCCTCCCGTCGTGATGTTTTCACAACGCGAGGGGGTGGGAGCGTCGAGCAAACAACACACTCCGACCGAGGGCCTCTTCCCCAAGACGTGCGACGTGCCGCAGTGCAACCTCGGCGCCGGCGCGCCCGTGCAGGCCCAAGGCCTCAAGGTCGGCGTGGTGCTCAGCGGCGGGCAGGCGCCTGGCGGCCACAACGTCGTGGCCGGGATCTCATGGGCGGTCGAAGTGGCCTCCCTTCCTCCTCCTTCCCCTTCTCCTCTTCCCCTCCTCCTCTTCCTCCTCCTCCTCCTCCTATTCTTCTCCTCCTCCTCCTCCTCCTGCTCCTCCTGCTCCTCCTCTTGCTCCTGCTCCTCCTCCTCCCCCTCCTCCTCCTCCTGTTCCTCCTCCTCCTCTTCCTCCTCCTCCTCCCCCTTCTCCTGCTCCTTCTCCTCCGACAGCATGTCCTGTTCGTTTTGAGCAGGGTCCATTTGAGACAGACTGCCCAATGGCGGCCGCTGTCGGTCTCGGACCACGCTTGTGTCTGCGGCAGCGTGCCCGTTTTTCCGTACCGATCCCGGGCGTCGCGAGGATCTACGACGCCGTGAAGCGCACCGGGGCGGGCTCCGAGTGCTACGGGTTCCTCGACGGCCCCCACGGCCCCTCGGCGGCGCTCAACCCCCACCTCCTCTCACAGATCCCCTCGCGTGGTGAGGCAACTGCGATGCGATGCGACCACCGTTGCGGACAGCGTCCGGGCCTAGAGCAGACCAGGTGGGTGAGGCCATGGCCTTTAGGATCTGAGGTGTCTGGATTCATGCAGTGCGAGACGTGTAAAAGGTTTGGAGGAGAGGGGGGGGAGGAGGAAAAGAAAGTCCTTGGTGTCGGTGTCCGCGAGGGTTGGGCGAGACTTTTCGACGTTCGCGGAGATTTTACGTCATTGGTCTGAGTCCCCTCGCGTGGTGAGGCAGTCGCGACGGGCAGTTTTTCGCAAGTTTCGGCCTCGGGGAGCTCTCGCCAGACCCAGGGACCAGCAACACTGGACTCGGGGTGAAAAGCCGGTCCCCGGGAGTGGTTCGAGATCTTTGGGTGTGGGCGCTCGCCGCGACAAGATCACGACGGGCGGTTCTTGACAGTTTTCGGTTGTCTGGGCCCAGTACCTGGCCCCGGGGACCGTCCAGTTACGCCAGGGTGGCAGAAGGCCCTGAGCGGCATCGTCAGAAGGTACAGAAAGCATCATGCTGTGCTGTATTTTTTTTGGATTCGCGGGTCGAGAGCGCGCATCTTCCGGTCGAAGCTAAGCGGGCCGCGCGAAGCTTGAATCAACAAAGAGGGGGCGGGCATTATGCTGTACTGTACATGCGGGAGGCCATGCGGGAGAGCATTCGGGGGAGCACGCAAGAGACCACGCGGGAGACCATCAAGGGAGGCCACCGGGGAGCCCCTGCGGGAGACCCCGCGGGAGACCGTACGGGAGACCATCTGGGGAGGAGACCGTCAAGCCATCGTCTTCTGGGGCCGGCAGCGCTCCTCTAGGCCCTTCTTCCGGGTATGGCCAAGACCCCAGGTAAGCGGACCCGGTCAGTGGTAGGGCCCTGGAGCCCCTGAACTGTCCAGAATCACTAGGCCAGGTTTGCCGCAGCTGGTGTTTTCTCGGGTGACGGCAGTTCCGGTTAGTGGAACGGGGCGGGGGGGCGTTCTCCAGTACACATGACTAAACCAGGTCCCACTAAACCCGGTTCTGCCAACGCCCGATTTTTGCGAGCCGCGTCCGTGTACGGAAAACCGATTCGTGATGCAAGAATGAAGTCGGGCATGTCCCTTACAGGAGGAGTATTCAAACATAGTAAAAACGAACTGTCAGGTTACGATTTTTCGATTTATTTTGGGCAATGTTCGAAAATGTTTAGATTTGTTTTTAAAGTTTTCCTTCCGGGATCCGCCTGTAGGAGGGCATGCCCGACCCAATGCAAGAACAGATCCCAGGGAAGAGGACCAGGCCTCAGCGGGTCAACGTTTTGCGAAAAGTTAACGACGTCGGAGTACTGGGACGGCCCAGCTGTCGCCGATCAGGGTTTCGGGTTCTCCAACATGCTCCGACCTGCCTCGGTGGGATCGACGTGAACAAGAACACGACGGCGGAGTTATCTCCTTCCGTACGCGTTTGTGGCTTAGGGTGTCGAGAGGGAGAGCCTTCGACTGAAGCACGCTCAATCGGGCTAGGTGCGCCCCAAATACAACAAACAAGCAAACAAACAAACAAACAAACAACAA
>CAUYUJ010010013.1:10000-12500 GCA_963575745.1 Prorocentrum cordatum
GAGGACGACGACGACGACGAGGATGAGGACGAGGAAGACGACAATGACGACGACGACGGCGACGACGACGACGATGAAGACGATGGCGACGACGACGACGACGAGGACGAGGACGACGACGACGACGAGGACGGGGCCCGCGTCTCGAGAGCAGGCCGGGGCGCGGGAGGCCGGGGCACGCGCCCGCCCGGGCCCCCCAGGAGGAGCCCGGCGAGGGTCGGTGCGCGTGTGAGCGTGTGCGTGTGCGTGTGTGTGCGCATTGCGATGCCTGCTGCTTTCTCGGCCCCCTCGGGTGGGTTGGCGGCGCGCACCAAGGGGGTGTCGGGCCGAACGAGAGGGGGGGCGCTCTCTCGGCCTCCTCTGCTCTTCGCCCACCTTCACACCCTCCTCCTCCTTTCCTTTTTTTTTTTTTTTTTTTTTCCTCCTCCTCCTCCTCGTCCTCCTCGTCCTCCTCGTCGTCGTCCTCCTCCTCCTCCTCCTCCTCCTCCTCCTCTCGGGCCGAACGAAAGGGGGGAATAGTGAAAGGGGGGGTTTCGAAATCTGCTGCATGCAGCTGGTTTCGGCCCCGCTGCCGGGCCCATTCCTCGATACATGGGCGCCTCCAGCGCCGAAGCTACGTGAGCTGATTCTCCCCCCCCCCCCTTTGCTATCTCCCCTTTCGCCCAGTCCAGGGATGACGCGAGGGGGGTGGGCTTCCTAAGAGGGCGGCACCTCGGGCCTGTCCCCCGACAGGAGGGATATTCAAAAAGAGTCAAGACATATTCAGGGAACGATTTTTTTTGAAAATTTGTTTGGGAGTATGTTTGGAATATGTTTGAGTTTTTCGTCCAACATCCCCCTGCAGGGGGACAGGCCCGACCTAACCTTAGAGAAGGCCCTGGCCTCTAAGGAGTCGTCGTGCAAGCCTCCAGGGCCTTCCAGGTCCAGGAAGGCCCGTGCCCTTCGAGGAGGCCCCGCCGCCTGCTTGGACGGCCGCCCCCCGGGCGCCACGCTCCCTTGTGGGCGCCGCCGCTCCCCCCCGGACATCCGACGATAGGGCTTCTGCAGTGCGCGGGCCCAGGGCGCATGCACATGCAGGTGCACCCACATGCAGGCGGCGCATGCTCACGTGCATGCAGGAACGCTTGCCCGCGCGCGGGCAGGCGACACTCCTTCTCGGTGAATTGCGCATCGCTGGGGGCAGCGGAGCAGACTTCGCACGCATCGTGGCGTAGCGCCTCGCGGAGCTTCCGAAAGCCCCAGATTGACCTGGGCTTCGCTGGGCGCCCGCGGCTGCGCGTCGCGCCTGTCCCCGCTCGTCGAAGCATACAGCGTGGCACATTTGTGCGCTAGGATTGGTCTGGGGGGTACCCCCACTTTGAAGATCGTGGAAGCCATCGTGCTGGCATATCGCATGTTTAAACAGCTGTGCGGGTGCTCCAGCCGCCACCCAGTGTGGATGGGGCGGGCGGATCATCTACTTGGAATCCGGAGAGCGGCGCTTGCTCTCGTGGAGCTCACCAGGGTGCCCGAAGAGGCTTCTGTGGACCCCCGTGTGGGCTCCCTCTGGGTATGAGCGACACATCGCGTGGCGCGCAGGCACCTGTCGTTGGCTGCCGGGGACCAGCGTGGCGCACGCGCCTGTCGGTGCATCCCCGCGGAGATCCGACCACTTTTGCTCCTCCTCCTCCTCCTCTTCCTCCTCCTCCTCGCCTCCTCCTCCTCCTCCTCCTCCTCCTCCTCCTCCCCTCCTCCTCCTCCTCCTCCTCCTCCTCCTCCTCCTCCTCCTCCTCCTCCTCCTCGCCTCCTCCTCCTCTTGGAGCAGTTGGATGTCTGGGAGAACCGTACCCCTGGGGGTAGTTCGGCGTCGTGGATCCGCTTCTGACGGTCCCGGGGCTCGGCGTCGGCAAAGAAGGGGGTGATGACCAGGGGGGGGTGGATATCATGGCGGGGACCATGGCATCTCCCCAGATTTCATGGCGCCTCTTCTTATTTCAGTGCGTTCCTGGCCCCCCCCCCTGGGCCGCGCACGTGCCGCTGGCCATGATTTGCGCCACCCCTTTTCGACGCACCCCACTTGGCTGCCCCCGAAGGACTTAGGAATGGGCCCCAGAGGCCCCAATCGAGGAAAACCGCTTGGACCGACAAGAGAGTCACATCGCCAGGGATCGGGGTCTGAAGGACAAGCTGGGCGGGCCTCTTAGAAGACCTCTGCCTTCTCAGAGACCCTTCCGCCTTGCGCCCCTCACCCCCCTCTGGTCTAGAACTCAGACGCTGTGATTTTCTCAATATCAGGAGCGAAAGAAGAACGCACACGCACACGAATCTACGCTGGTGTCGAGAGTACGCATTGCGCAAATGTTCGTACCACGCGGCCACTCTCGCGGAGCGAGGGGCCGTGTTCGTGTGCATAGGTGGGCGCGTGCGTCCTTCTGTGGGCTCCCTACAGTGCGCGGGCCCCCAGAGGTCGGGCCCCCTTCCCCAGGACCGGTTTTTTCTCAGCCGGGACAGCTTTTTGACG
>CAUYUJ010010013.1:17500-27500 GCA_963575745.1 Prorocentrum cordatum
GGCCCCGAGACGCTCCGAGAATGCGGCGCATGATGGAGAGCCAGTGCGTTTTCCACTGCTTTTTGTTCGCCGCTGGGTTCGCTCCCGTGATGCCCCACGGTGGCCTCCGGACCGCCCCCAGGCGCCCCCAAGGGCCGTCCAGGACATCGGCGGGGGGGGCTCCCGAATGCCGACGAGTGCCCAGGCCAAGGACTTCTGTCGGTGCCCGGGCACGCTCCAGCTCGACCCCCCTTGGGCCAATCCTCAGCCACGCGCAGAGGGGGGTGGGGGGAGGGGGGAGGGGCTTCTTAGAAGCACCCCTGCTTCTCAGAGGGCGCGGGCCTTACCTGTAGATGTAAGGCGCCCTCTGAGAATGCAGCCTCCTTCTAAGAGGCCCCCTCCCCTCCCCCCACCCCCTTGCGCGCGCCGCCAAGGGAGGAGGAGGAGGAGGAGGAGGAGGAGGAGGAGGAGGAGGAGGAGGAGGAGGAGGAGAAGGGGAGGAGGAGAGGGAGAGGAGAGGAAGGGGAAGGTAGGAGGAAGGAGAGGAGGAAGGGAGGTGGAGGGTAAGGGAGGAGGGAGGAGGAGGAGGCACTGTCCAAGCGGCATCCAGGCGTGGCGGTGGGTCGGGCGGGGCCAGGACCGTGAGGTGTCCCTCCGGGAGCGCCGCGGAGCGCTCTCGGAGCGCTCCGCGGCGCTCCGAGGTGGCCGCGGGGCCCGCTGCACCCCCCGGAGCCGCCAGACCTAGAAGATCCTCGATGCATCCTCGTCCTCGCGCTGGCTTCGCCCTCGTCCTCGTCCTCGCCCTCGGTGCGATGCTGTCCTCGTCCTCGCCCTCGCCCCCGTCCTCGCCTCGTCCTGTCCTCGTCCGCGTCCTCGCCCTCGGTACGATGTTGTCCTCGTCCTCGCCCTCGCCCGTGCCCCAGCTCGCTCTCCGCGGAGGTCCTGGCGGCCACAGGGCCAGCAAGGGCAGAGCGTTGCAAAGAGCCTCGATCTTCAATCCTCGATCTTCTTCTTTTCCTCCTCCTCTCCCTCCTCCTTCTCCTCCTCCTCCTCCTCCTCCTCCTCCTCCTCCTCCTCCCCCTCCTCCTCCTCCTTTTGAGACCTCCGTGGACCTTGGGAGAGCTCTGGGGGACCTCCAGGGGACCTTCTGAGACCTCCTCTTTCTTTCTTCTTCTTTCGCGCGCGACGACGTCGACGACGACGACGACGGCGACGCCGCCGCCGCTATTGACGACGACGACGACGACGACGGCGGCGACGACGACGACGACGATGACAAGGATAACGCCCACGACGGCGACGGTGGCGGCGACGACGACGACATGTTCTGGCGTTCCGACGCGTCCCGGCGTTCGCATGGCGCTGTTGTGCATGCTGGAGCAATCGTCCCGACTCCTACTCGCGCCGACGCAGCCCAACCCGATGCGCATTCGGTCAGTCACATCCAGTTTACCGGTTTTGTGCTGACTGATTCTGCCCTCTGGGAGGGGGAGGAGAAGGAGGAGCAGGAGGAGGGGGAGGAGGGATCATATGCTACAATCTTAGGATTAGAGTCCGCTCAACGTCAACAAAAAGGAGACGGAGGAAGAGGAGGAGGGGGAGGAGGAGGAGGAGGAGGAGGGGGAGGGGGAGGAGATGGGGGAGGAGGAGGGGGTGGTGGAGCAGGAGCAGCAGCAGGAAGAGGATAGGGAGGAAGAGGAGCAGGAGGATGAGGATGATGATGATGATGATGATAGGATATGATGAGATGATGATGATGATATGAGATGATGATGGGATGATGATGATGATTATGATGAGATGATGATATGAGGTATTATGATGATGATGATGATGCTGATGATGATGATGATGATGATGAAGATTATGATGAATGATGATGATGATGATGATGATGATGATGATGAAATGATGATATGATTACGATGATGATGACTGATGATGGATTGATGAGATGATGATGATGATGATGATGATGATGATGAGGAGGGACGAGGAGGAGGGAGGAGGAAGGCGGAGGTAGGGGAGAGGCAGGAGGAGGAGGAGGAAGAGGAGGACGAGGAGGGAGGAGGAGGAAGTAGTAGGAGGAGTATGAGGAGGAGAAGGAGGAGGAGGAGGAGGAGGGAGTTGGTGGAGCAGGGGGGCTGATCCGAGGCGCCTTCCGATCGGGTCCGATTTCCCGATTCGATGCTGACTGGTCCTGTAGATGTTTTTGTTTTCGGGCCATAACTCGGGTCCGGCGGCCGTTCGGGACGATCTGGGTACCCCCAGAACGCAGTCGGCAAGGTGCAGCCGCTGGAAGGCGTCCCGAGGCTTGACAGCAGACGAGAACCGACGAAAATTTCCAAGAATCTGACTTATTTCCTGGTTCGACTCCGATCCGATCCGATTCGCCAAGGACTTCTACCAGTGCCCGGGGCCGCTTCAGTTCGACCACGCCTGCCCGTTCAGCCTGGCGCTGCCCGTCACGCTGGCCCTGGAGCTCGGCGGCAAGACGGAGCCGCTGCCGGCGGCGAAGCAGGAATATTGGGGGTCGTCGATTTCGTCGAGGTCGTCGTCGAGGTCGTCGTCGCCGTCGCCGTCGTCGCCGTCGCTGTCGCCGTCGCCGTCGTCGTCGCCGTCGTCGTCGTCGTCGTCGTCGTCGTCGTCGTCGTCGTCGTCGTCCTTGTCGTCGTCGCCGCCGTGTGGATGGGCCAGTCCCCCGCGACCGGCTCTCGGGAGTTCGCGGAGGCTCTCGAGATCCCTCCTGGGGGGTGCTGCCTGGCCGGGAGCGCTTCATGGGGTGCCAGGCTTCGCCGGCCGAGTCTGCCGACCCGGGCCGGAGAAGCGACGTGCGCGGCGGTGCCGCTGCGGGCCGCCTTCGCGCTGCCGGGGCGGTGTGGAGGCGTGCTGGACAGACACGCTGCTGAGAGACAACAGGGGGTCACCGGGCCTGTTGTCGTCGAGGTCGCTGTCGTCGTCGTCGTCGTCGTCGTCGTCGTCGTCGTTGCCGTCGTCGTCGCCGTCGTCGTCGTCGTCGTCGTCGTCGTCGTCGTCGTCGTCGTCGTCGTCGTCGTCACAGGAGACGACCAACTATGGCGGCTTCCTGTACTGCCCCCGCCCCATCGAGCAGCGCTCGCCCCTGCAGCGGTGGGGGGGTGTGTCGAGGGAAGCAGCATCGGCACCAGGCACAGGCATCGATCTTCGATCTTCGATTCTTCTGCTCCTCCTTGTTCTCCTCCTCCTCCTCCTCCTCCTCCTCCTCCTCCTCCTCCTCCTCCTCCATGTTCTCCTCCTCCTCCTCCTCCTCCTTTGCTCTCCCTTCTCCTCCTCCTCCTCCTCCTCCTCCTCCTCCTCCTCCTCCTCTTCCTCCCCCCCGCTCCTCCCCCTTTCTCCCCCTCCTCATCATCTCCCCTTCCTTTCCTCCTTCTCCTCCCCCTTCGCCTCCTCCTGCTCAGTCTTTCCTCCTCTCGCTCTGCTTTCCTCTCTCTCTCTCTCTCTCGCTCTCTCCCTCTCAAGGAAAGGGTCGAATAAAAGGCACCGGCGCGAGCACAAGCTTCAGGAGGTGCATGCGCGGATTTCTCGGATCGGCGCCGCACCCCCCTCGGGCGCAGCGACAGGGGAGGATAGAGGGGTGGCTGCCCCAGGGAGTGAACCATCGACCTCCAAGCGCCTCCCCCCCCGCCTGGGAACGAGCCCTCCATCGCTCCTCCTCCTCCTCCTCCTCCTTCTCCTCCTCTGCTCTCCTCCTTCTCCTCCTCATCCTTCTCCTCCTCCTCCTCCTCCTCTCTTCTCTCATCGCTCCTCCTCCCTGCCCTCCTGCCTCCTCCTCCTCCATCCTCCTCCTCCTCCTCCCGCTCCTCCTCCACTCCTCCTTGCTCCTCCTCCTCCTCCTCCTCCTACCTCGTCCTCCTCCTCCTCCTCCCCCCTCCCCCACCTCGCTCCTCCTCCTCCTCCTCCTCCTTCTCCTCCTTCTCCTCCTCCTCCTCCTCCCTCCCTCGCTCCTCCTCCTCCTCAATCCTCCGCTATCCCCTGCTCCGTCCTCCCCCTACTCCCTCTCGCTCCTCCTCGCTCCCTCCGCCTCCTCCTCCTCCTCCTCCTCCTTCTTCTCCTCCTCCTCCTCCTCCATCCTCCCTTTCTCCTCCTCCGTCCTTCATCACCTCCTCCCCTTCTCCTCCCTCCTCTCCTCCTCCTCCTCCTCCCCTCCTCCTCCTCCTCCTCCTCCTCCTCCTCCCCTTTCTCTACGCGCTGGCCGAGGCAGCAGGGCGCGCACCATCGGCGGCGGCGGGCTGGGGTTCGCTGTACGTGGGTTCGCGGGTTGAGGGGGGCGGCCCTAACGAGCTGTTGCTAAAGTTCCTGCTGCCCCTGTTTATTAGTAGAGGCGGAGGCTGGCAACGAGATGAAGACGCACTAACATCGACGACGTGGGGAGAAGCCTCGTGGAGGCGAACCTCTCGGTCGGCCAGCAGACCTCCGAACACCAAGGGGAAGAAGGCCGCGCAGTACATAGTGTGTCCTAATTGCCCTATGGGCAGTGGCAACTGGATTTGTTGCAATCGGTCAGGCAAACCTGGATGGACCAACTGTACGACCTGTGGACATGAGTGGAAGGCTACCAGCACGGCCGCGGAGGCAGAGGGGGCGGCCAACCCACATGCTGGAGTTGCTCAGGAAGCGGTACGTCCAGACCAGCGAGCAGAACGACCAAGCCAAATTTGACGAGATCCTTGCAGCCTGTCCCGCAGCAAAGCCACGAGTACCAGCTGAACCAGTCGAACCTTCCATGGGCCAGAAGCTTCAGCATGTAGTGGCCGAGCTCAACCGCCTCTAGAAGTACCAGGACAAGCTGGCCAAACAGCTCAAGCGCGCCACCGAGTACCGCAATGACGTGCTCCACAAGGTCAGCGAGAACGTGGCAGTACTGGCAGAGGCCAAGTGGGTCTACCGGGAAGCCAAGGCAGAAGTTGGTGGAGCTTGTGCTGGCGCAGCAGAGCCAGCTAAGAAGAACGACGACGCCGAGCAAGACTTCCCCACGCTGTCGGAACAAGAGCTGGCAATGTTGGGTGATAACCAGAAGGAAGAGCATGCAACTATCCAGGCTGCATTCATTCCAGCAGGCCAATCAGTACATCACGGCAAAGAAGGAGACGGTCCAACATGCGAAGAAGGCACGCGAGGCTGCCAAGCGCACCCAGACCACAGCAAAGGCTTGCAAGAGGCGCAAGGGCGACGGCGGGGACCTCGTGGACAAGAAGGAGCCAGCAGGTGAGCCCGCAGATGTCGCAGCTGCTGAAGATGGTGCTGCACCGCCAGCTGATCCTTAAGGCCAGCTCGCCAGCCAGTTCGACCTCACCAACGACGAGCAGAAACAGTCCTGCCTTGCACAGCTGGCGCGCGTCAAAGTCAGAGCCAAGGTCGCAGTGGCAGCGCGACAGGCGCCTCCTGCAACTTCGGAGTCAACCCGACGCAGTGGCAGGGTAGCTGGTGCCAGACCGACGCCTTCAGCGATGCCAGCCACGACTACCTCGTAGTCTCAGGGCCTGCTGGGAAGGGGGGTGAGCCAAGGGAGGCTCTTACAGGCAAGCCCCAACTCGCGGCGGCCCTTCTCCGAGGGCTAACCCTGCAACCCAAGCGGAGCTAGCAGAAGACGGTCTGGATCGACGGTGGGATTGACTACATCACCGAGAGGATCTCTACTCAGACAGGTGACCACAACGGCGCGGAACATATCGACGAAGTGAAGCCCATCGTCAGGATTGTCGTGGCCGACTGCACGCCGTGTAACGAGGCCGCCAAGAAGTTTATGGAGGGCGCGAGAGGGAAGGGGCGCGACCTGATCGCCTTCAACGAGCACCACCTTCGAGGGCCAGCGGCGGAGATAGAGGCCAACAGGCTCATGCAATGCGGTTGGCGGTCCCACGGCGCGTGGACTCCAGCGAGGCAGTCGCCGCGCTCGAAGAAGGGCACCTTGGGGGGCGCATGCGTACTCAGGCGGAGGCATCTTGACGCGCGCAATCACATGCCGGACGCGCGAGGCCACGGCATCTTCGCCATGGGCTTCCACGCCATTGCAGTGGTCATGTGCAGGCCCAAGGGCCAGCATGTAGCTTTCATCGCCGTGTACCTCGCCGCCTCGATCGGGTTCGCGGGCGAGAGCATTCGCAAGATGAAGCACCTTTGGCAGATCGCGCGCAGTCTGGGTAATGCTCCGTGGACTATTTCCGGGGTTTCAACGGCGCGCCACAGGAGCTTAAGGCGACGCCATGATTGAAGCTCTTCGGTGGCACAGTTGTGTCGGGGGTGGACAGAACCCCCAACAGTGACACGTCGAATAGCGAATTGTCCGTTTTCGGTTCTCGAGAGGGCGCCGTGGCCGTTATTTTCCAGGCTTGCGCCCGCCAGGTTTGGGCCTCAGGTCGTTTTCACTAAACCACGTTTCACTAAAGGGGGGTCTGTCCATCCCCGATTGTGGTGCCCCAGCGAGTGAGCTTTACGTGCGGCGGTGGATCGGGCCGAGTATTTTTTTTTTTTTTTTTTTTTTTTTCTTTCTCTCTCTCTCTCTCTATATATCTATATATATACATATACACATACATACACACATATATATATGTATATATATAAATATAGTTATATATTTACAGTTCTGTATATTGATACTCTGACCGTCGTCGTACTCGTCCGGGGGGCCCAAGAGGCTTGCAGGGTGCTTTTCGGAAGCAGTTTTGACCCCTTTTGGGAGCTGTTTTAGCGTCTCTTGGGTTTTTTTGGGGGCCTCCTTGGAAGCTGGGGCCTCTGTGGGGGGTCCTTGTTGCCTCTCAGGGGCCGTTTTGCTCCCCCCCCCCTCTCTCTATTTTTTTGGGGGGGTTCTTCTGACCCTGTTCGAGGTCCTCTTGTGGCCCTCTTGGGCCCTCCTGGAGGCATCTTGGGCCGAGGAGGACTCCTTCCTCCTCTTCCTTCCTCCTCCTCCTTCCTCCTCCTCCCTCCTCCACCCTCCTCCCTCCTCGTCCTCCTCCTGCTTCGTCCCCCTTCCTTCCCACCCCTACCCTCGACAACATCTGGCTCCCCCCGCCCCGCCCACCCCTCCTCCCCACTGGCGTGCGTGCAGGCACGGCAACAGCGGCAGCGACGATGACGACGACAGAGGAGGAGGAGGAGGCTTCCTCTTATTGCTGCCACCCGTCTGAGGGCGGCCCCTCCGCACCCCTCCCCGTTCCCCCTCGGACAGGTGGATCATAGCAGCGGGTCTAGCTGTGGCTGTGCAGCGCTGTGCGTTTCTCGTTTAGTGTTGCTCCCATTCCGGTGTTCGATCAATGTCCGAGGCGGGGATTCATCCATAACCACCGTCTGGGGGATAGCTCTTTGCGGGCCTCACAGGCGGTGGACATGGGTGTATCCCCGCCTCACGCAATTGGTGCACTTTGCAGAGCTGCGTCTACGGGAGGAGGAGTCGGAAAGGGAACAACGAGGATGACGAAGGGGAACGCGAGACGGGAAACGAGGGATGGGGGGAGGAAGCGGGCGGCGGAGGGGGGCGGAGGACGGATAACTACGGAGGTGAATCGAAGAGGACGGGGAAGGATGAGGATGAACATGAGGAGGGCGATGAAGAGGATGAGGAGGATGAGGATGAGGAGGAGGAGGAGGGAGTACCAGACGCTCATGTATGACCAACTGTAAAAAGATAATGAGGAGGAGGATGAGGAGGACCAGTGTAAACTCAAGACGCATCAACGATGTTGAAATACACGCTCCCTCCAAGATGTATCTTCATAGGCCCCGGCAAGGGATTATTACAACTGAGTGAACTGTCTCGTTTGGGGACAACCGTGTGAACATCTTGAAGCTTGCCAAGACACTATTCTCAATACTTCGACGCCACGAGTTAACCTGACTGTTACATTTTGGCGATCCTGAATCGTACCAGAACGCCATTCCTGGAATTTCAACACCGCGAAACAACGTAACTCTTGTGCCCTGACAATCCTGCATCGTTCCAAGCATCGTGTCTGTTACGTTAACCATGAGAACCAACGAAGCTCTTGCACATGTTACAAACGAATGTGCGCGGCGCTACGGCGAGAGCCACATTTTGAAAACCACCCGCCCTCAATACGTGAAACTCTTGCAAATTTGAAAAATGAATGTGCGTGGCGCGAAGGCGAGAGCCACATTCTGAGAACGACTTGCCATCAATCCGTGAAGCTCTTCCATTTTTTTGAAAACGAATTTGCGCGCCGTTAAGGCGAGAGCAACATGTTGAAAACGACTCGCCCTCAACCCGTGAAATGCTTGCAATTTTTGAAAGCGAATGTGCGCGGCGCGAAGGGCATAGCCACATTTTGGAAGCGATCCGCCTTCTATCTGTGAATGTGATGCCATTTTTCAGCATCAGGTTCATGAGTGGTGAGTAAGTTTCGGCCACAACGCCCGGCCCGCCCTTTCGACCAGCCTCGGGGTGCGACAGGGAGGAGTTATCTATGAGGAAAAATGATGGAGGAGGAGGAAGAGGAGGAGGAGAAGGAGGAGGAGGGCTAGGAGGAGGGGCAGGGGGAGGACGAGGAGGAGAACGAGGAGGAGGAGGAAGAGGGGGAGGGGGAAGGGGAGAAGGTCGATGAAGAGGAGGAGGAGGAGGAGGAGGAGGAGGTCAATGGTGGCGGTGGTGGTGATGATGATGACGACGGCGGCTGCAGCGACGACGACGATGACGATGACGATGGCAATGATGATGATGGTGATGATGATGATGCTGATGATGATGACGATGATGATGATGATGATGATGATGATGATGACGGTAATGGTGATGGTGATGGTGATGGTGATGATGCTGATGATGATGATGATGATGATGATGATGATACTGTGAATAATGCTGACGATGATGGTGATAATGACGGTGATGGTAATGGTGATGGTGACGGTGTTGTTGATGATGATGATGATGTTGATGACGGTAGTCATCGTCATGGTGATGGTGATGGTGAGGATTCTGAGGATGATGGCGATGACGACGATGCTGATGACGATGACTATGATGATGATGGTGCTGATGCTGTTGATGATGCTGGTGGTGACGATGATGCTGCTGTTTATGATGATTCTGAACACGATGATGACGATGATGTCGATGTTGACGATGATGATGAGCAGGATGATGATGACTATGGTGAAGGTGATGATGCGGATGATGCTGATTCTGATGCTGATGCTAATGATGAGGACGATGATGCTGATGATGATGGTGGTGATGCTGATGACGAGGAGAAGGATGATGCTGAGGAGGAGGAGAGTGGTGGTGGTGGTGGTGGTGATGAAGAAGAAGATGATGATGATGCTGATGATGATGTTGATGATGATGATGATGATGATGATGATGATGATGATGCTGATGCTGATGATGATGACGATGCTGATGACGATGATGGTGATGATGATGATGATGATGATGATGATGCTGATGCTGATGCTGATGCTGATGATGATGCTGATGCTGATGATGATAATGAGGATGATGACGAGGCGGAGGAGGGGGAAGAGGAGGAGGAGGAGGAGGAGGAGAAGCAGGATAAAACAAATGGCATATTGTGATGCGGAGGAGGATCATGACGAGGATGCGGAGGAGATGGGTGAGGCAGTTGCAGCCACGGGGGTCTTGTAGAGCGGAGGGGGAGGATTGTTGGGGCGAGGGATGATGATGATGATGATGATGATGATGATGATGATGATGATGATGATGATGATGATGATGATGATGATTGTGATGATGATGATGATGCTTTTGATGATGATGCTTATGATGATAATGATGATGATGATGCTGATGATGATGATGCTGATGATGATGATGGTCCTGCTGCTGCTGATGATGATTATGACAACGAATACGATGATAATGACGATGATGGTGATGCTGATGCTGATGCTGATGCTGATGATGCTTATGATGTTGATGATGCTGTTGGCGTTGATGATGGTGACGATGATTCTGATGATGATGATGATGATGATGATGATGCTGATGATAATGACGATGATGACG